>JAODLI010002377.1:0-10570 GCA_027575585.1 Percopsis omiscomaycus
GCCAGGCAGTGTGTAAGCCCTGTAAATAGTATGTATATATCGGGCAGTGTTTAAGACCCGAGAGGAAGATGGCGTCAATAAAGCCGGTCAACGCACGGATAACCCAACAAACCCGTGTGGACAGTGTGTGTGTGTGTGCCACAAGGTTCTATCGAGTTCTGTGTGTGTGTTTTATGTCAGGCCCGTAGAACTACAACTGGTATAGCTCAATGAACCCTATGCTTTTGAAATAAACATAGTTTGCCAGTTTACACAGTATTCTCATTCATCAGGCGTTCAGCGAATTCAGACGTTGATAAATGCCTGGCAAAAAGATCAATACTACTCTGTCCGTTTCAGCCAGTGTCATATTAATATTGTCAATAATGTCCAGGGCTTCACGGGATAATAAATCTGCCTATTCTGCTGACAAGTGCACGGGGTATGTGTGGGAGTTTGCTCTGTTGTGTTCACTTGTGTGCGTCACACTGGCGCTTTTCTGACAGATCCCTTGAACAAAATAAAGGTGTTTCTAAAAATGAAGAGGCACTAAAATAATAACTGGAGATCATGAGTCAGAGTTTGGCTCATGCTTTGCTCTGTGACGTCGCTGTTCCCGCTACTGAAGCCTTAGCCTGGAGATATTTCGAGAGTTGGTTTGTCATCGAATTAGATTGACTATACATTACGGTAACTGCCATAGTTATGACGTGGTGATGAATGCTCCTGAGATATAGTAAAAAAATAGACAAATACATATTGGCTTGAAAATTAAACTCAATGTGGAATATAAAAATAATATGCTGTGACATTTTGAAATGTTGGTTTAGGTTAGCTCTTCCCTTGCCTGGTAAAAACCCCTCCTGATCCAGAGCGGAGCTGTGGGCAGTGAAGCGGGGGGGATGGGCCTGTAAATATTCCCATATTTACTACAAATTGTAAATACATTGTATAAGGTTATTTTGCATCATACCAAAGAAATGGCGCAATAAATCCCATCAATTAAACACCTCTTTACAACATATGCTACTCATCATATGTAAGGGAATCAAAATTAATCTAAAATGTTAGCCTTGTGGGCTTACTAGCAGAAGGCTAGTCACAGACACTTTCATTTCCTGAGAAACATTCAGGGGTAAATTATAATAAGAAACACAAATTATGAAGCTGATTTTTGTTTACTCAAGGATTTTAAAAGGAGACAAGAACTGTGCCATTATTCCTAATGTTTCTAATGTTTGAAAGCCCAGAGGGCCTTAAATGTCTTTTAATATCAAGTCACATCTGATGCTCTGTAAACCCAGATAATTGAGTGAAACCTGTTGCCTTAAAGTAATTAAGCAATGTGTAAAGAAAAAACTTGAGACAATTTAATTTAAATGCTAGAAGGGCTGGAATTGTTATTTTAAGTTCAATACACTAAATATCAAGTCTGCTTAATTATTGCACATAGTATCTTAAAAATCAATGCACAAAATTCCAAGTTGATTTAACTTCAATCATTTGCTATATCAATTGATTTTCCAAATTACTCCACTTAATCTTAATGTTAAGTTAAAGTGAGCAAACAAAAAATATGTATATTTTTGTAAATTAGTTAAACTAGAATATTTCAATTAAGAAAAAAAAAACTAAATAAGTAAAAGACAAAAATACAATATTTTTTTGTTTTAATGTAACGATGGGCGTGCACAGCCCATGCACGCTCCGTACCTCCCGGCCTGGCTGCGCACCTGCGGGGGATTAGCCCCACGCAGGTGCGACACCTTAGTTTTGATTAGGGACCTTATTTAGGTTTCCCAGCAGCACTATAGGTGCTGTCGGTCATTGATTGCTGTTTTTGTACTTTGCGTTTGTGGTTGTTGTATAAAAGTACGCTTGACGCGTAAACCGCTTCCACGTCTGCCTTCGGTTTTCCCTACTCTCGCCACCCCACAACGCCGCGTTACATTTAAACTAATTTAGAAGTTTCATTAGAAAATACAATATATAACTTTTGTTTCTATAAGAACTAGCATTTTGCTGTCCAGTGAATGATGCCGGTGAGCTACTCAGAAGGTTGGCCAGTTCATCAATCTCCACAATTCCTTCCAAGACGATCCCGACTCTGGATGGGTTGAGCTGAGAATTTTCTTAACACAGAGGATTTCCACTAGAGTTTAACTGTACAAGTCCTTGTCAGTTACATCCTAGAGAAACAGAAACAGACTGACAAGTAGAGGACATAATCATGCCAGTTAGATAAAGCTGTGTTTTCCACCAAAAAGTACCACCGACTAATAATAATGAAAAGCATTGTACAATACAAACTGCAGTGAAAATAATTATTAAAAAGGTTAATACCGGTCTTAAATTTACTTTTCATCAATTGCCATATTTGGATCTGTACATTACAAGTATATGTGCACAAAATATGGTTTGTAGCTTGGTAGCCTAGGAGAGTTTAGCCACTTTCAGTCTCAGTGCTAAAAAGATGCGAAAAACTGCTCCCAGAAACATTTATTTCATTTTTGTGAATCATATGATTCCCAGTACATTCGCCTAAATTGCTTTTTTACTTTATTGTCACCAGTTGAAAGTGACGCAATTGTCTTTGGCTCTGAGATGCAATTTTTGAGGACTTTTGAAGCACTGCATTATATTGGAGTCATTGATGTGAGCCACCCAATTTAAATACATTTATTAAACAATTTAGGCGAATGTAAAGGGAGTCATATGACTGTTTCTGGGAGCAGTTTTTCACATCTTTTTAGCGCGACTAGGAGTTAAAGTGGGTAAGCTCTCCTTAGTTGCCAAGCTAGCCTTCCTCGGTGCAGTTTTCCAACCAATACTTGTAATGTACAGATCCAAGTAAGGCAGTTGACGTAAAATCACTTTAAGACCAGTATTGTCCTTTAATCTCAAAAAGTAAGCATTAGTCTTTCCTTTCATTTGTACTGCCACAGCAAAATTAAAACGACCCCTCCCTATCGATCCATCTCACACTAGCTGATGGTGATTTGACAGACATTCACACAGGAAAATACAGGAGCAAGAATCCAAGATTATGTCTAATGTTAATTTGAGCCCATTTTTACAGATTTGTTTATGGTCAAATCATTTCATTTTATGTTGTAACATAAATCAATAATGCAGATGTTAAAAAAATGTTTTAGTTTGAATTTTTTTTGGCCATAAAACAGAAGTCCAAGTCTGGGAAACAAATTAAGTTACTTACGGAGCAGGTCTTGAAGGCAGAAGGAACATCCCCCAAGATGAACGGCAATCCCCGAAGACTAGTGCACCTGATGTCGGTTGGTGCAGTGTTCTGAGAACATAGAGTACAACACACAGTTTGTTAAGGATACTCACATGTATCTATCAAATACATTACAGAACTTTTACAGAACTTCCCCACAAATTTGCATGACTTTATTGCAAATTTCCAGGACTGGAAAGTACAGGAGAGGACAAGAGGAGATGACATGAAAGGAAAAGGAAAAGAAAGGGACAGGACAGAGGGGTAAAGGATAGAAGAGGAGAGATAAAACCAGAAATGAGAGCAAAATGAGAGGACGGTGGAGAAGAGGAGAAAAAGGGAGACAGGAGATGAGGAAAGGAGGATTAAAGAATGGAGAGGAAAATACAGGTGTGAAAAGAGGAAAGGATAGTGGAGAGCAAAAGAGAGCAAATATGAGGAAAAGGGGTAGAGAGGAAAAGGGAAAGGAGAGGAACAGATACAGCGAGTGGGAGTAGATTGATGTGGACAAGTCAACCCACCTTTGCCTGACGTAAAAGCTGGCCGGTGAGGCCGCTCAGGCTTGGAGAGAAACCATCAAGTGCATCAAAGAAGTCCTGAGATTTTCCCCCACCACTCTGTTGAACTCTTAACAAGCCTGAAACATAAAACAGTAAATCATGTATAAGCCCACGGTCAAAATGGCCCAATCTGTGACCCTCAACACTATGATTTGGGTCACATAGCGTTGGTTAAAATAATGATTTTCACTGCTTACAAACATTGAGTTAGAAAGGTAGCCAAGTTAGGCAACAGGTTACAAAATATCAGTCTAACTGGGTCAAATAAGCTTTCCCACTTCTTATCAACAGCACCCCCTCGATTTCGCTTCCTCTCCTCCGCTAGGAGCGTTAGGTGCGCGGCCCACCTCTCGGGCGACCTCGTCTGCGGTGCCCTGTGCGTTGCCGGGTGGGGTCCATCGACTCCGCCCACTGGGCTCGGTTCACGCGGGCGTAGCAAAGCGTGAAAAATGCCCAGTGGAACTTGTTAAAACAACGTTTTTCACTGCTCACAAACATCCCCTCGGGTGATAAAGGTAGCTAGCAGGTGAAACATTTCTGTCGGTTAACTGGTTAAAACTACCCTATCCCACAACTGCCCCTTCGAATCCACACACTAGAGAAAATGGCGTTGCCTGACTCCGCAGCAAGAACCTGCAGCTCCTGCTTTGAGATAAAGAGGTGTGGTCACATCAAGCTATGCAAGGAGGGTTTGACGCGTCCCTGCGTAGCAAAATGTGTTAGTGCAAGAGCAAGTAGTATTTTGTGCGTTTTCCGATACGGGTGCTAATGGGAATAATGTCCTGTACTATGCTATGTATTCCGATCACAACGCAGTTGAGAATGCGTGGGGAGAAATAGCGCTTGAAATGAAAAGCGATATAGCGACCTTTAAAAAAAATAGTGGAAGCAGACTAGGGACCGGTTTGTGCGAGCCCAGAAGAAATGGAAACGGGCTGCTGAAAGTGGCTAGCCCCCCCCCCAATACTTTCTCGACTTGGCTGGCTCTCTGAATACATAAAACATAGAAACACAGAATCCAATTTTGTGGTATGTAGATAATGCACTACAACACAAAATCGTTCATGAATAGGCTTAAATTCACCTTATATTTCTATTAAAAGTGGAATAGAACAGGGAGGGGAGAACACTGAAGAAAACCAATTTGAGCTCTACACACACACATACACACAAACAGACAAACGATAAATGGATTTATCTATTTGTGAATGCATAACATGTTGAGATTTCATACCACATTTGTATAGGCACCGGATTTGAGACCAGATGCTGAAGGAAATCAGGTAGGGGATGAGGATGAAGACAGAGAAAGCTCTTCTAACCACACTCTTATAGCGGTTCCTCAGTCCCATCCCCATCTTCATCCTGGGCCTCTACCTCAAATCCTACTTCCCCTCCACCTCCCCTTCCCTTCCCTTCCCTCCACTCCACAATCAGTCTCAGCCGGAGCCGGCGTCAGACCAAGCTCAACGGGGGGACATTTATTTTCAATGGGTGGGCACATTTTTATATGGTTCTCTAATTGGATATGCTGCACATTCGATTTGGAGGGAACATTAGCCTACATTTGCAGATAGGCCTACACATATTTTAATCCAATACAGCAGATAAAGTTAGCGTCTGCATATATTCAGCTCTGCGTCATTATAAACAAATAGGCTCCTCGTAGACTAATAATTGTGTTGAAAGTGAGAGAAGAAAAAAATGCGATGTGTCTCCCACATTATGATGTTCTGGCTTGCTATACCGTAAGCGTTTGGCATAATAATCAGTGTCCCTCTGTCCAACTGTATCACGTCAGTTATCCCAATAAACGCACTGCAAAAGTAGGCTACATTCGTCTAAACAAAGTCACCCACATATGGCACTAACGTATTAGAGAGACCCTCTAGCCTACTTTGTTGTTGATAGTGTGCTTGAAGTAGATGCAGCAGCAGATCCAAATTCTAAGTTATAGGGTGGTCTTGGTGACCCCAGATTCCCAGGTTCGGGTGGAGCAGCTGGGGTTTTAAACCATTTTCTGTTATACGTATCGAGGAGCAAACTTTTGACCACTCTTGGCGCGTTTCTACTTCAAGCTAGGTGAGACCGCGCAGGCTGAACGTTGAGCAAATAAGTAGGGAAGGGCAAGGCACTGTGTCCACACGAGTCTCGCTGGCAGTTGATGTGAATTATATGAATATATTTTTGGGGGGCATAGGATTGGGGGGCATAAAAGTCTATTGGGGGACATTGCCCCCCATTACATATGAGTGTGCGAACAATTACAGTCTAAGAAAGCATAAGTAAAACAGAGTACGACACTACAAGATAACATTCAGTATGACACATAATATAACATAATATCGACATTTTACCAAAATGTAAATCGTTTTTTGTGTATATCTAAAAGCAGATATGGTGCTTTAAAACTTTAAGAAAATAGAAAGACATACAAATACAAATACACACACAGACTACCAATACAAGCAGACAGACAGTCATGCCAGCGGGACATTATTTGGCAGCTGTCAGCACTAATAGTAGTATAGCAGGAAGGGAGAGAGATCCAGGCTCTGTACCAGACATAGAAGAGAGCACTATCTGGCAGCTACTGTACAACGTGTGTGTGTGTGTGTGCGTGTGTGTGTGTGTGTGTGTCTTAGCCAGTACGGATTACACATAAACACACTGTGTACACACTGCTCTAGGTCTGCTTTTGTGCGTGTGTGAGTAAGAGAGTAAGAGAGAGAGAGAAAGAGAGAGAGAGAGAGAGAGAGAGAGGGGGAGAGAAAGAGAAAGAGAGAGAGAGAACAGAAAGTGTGTGTGTGTGTGTGTAAGCCAAACAGAGAAAGGAGTGTGTGCGTGTGCATGTACCTCTGCCAGAAGTGGCTGGGTGGAGCACAGTGAATTATTGATCAAGAAAGTGTGTGTGTGTTGGCTCTGTCAACGTATGACACAACAAGACAAAGAGAAGTGTGTTGAAAACCTGTCCCCACACACACACACACACACACACACACACACACACACACACACACACAGTATACACTGTTCCATCATCACTTCATTTTATTCTTCTGGTTGGATTTATATTTCAAACAAATATTACTGGAGCAACAGGGATTAATGTCTTATTTTGATAATCAAACTAAACTTTCAATTATGTAAAATGCAGTAGAAAAAGAAACTAAAAGCGGTGGCGGTTTTGGCTTTTGCAAGTGGAACAATACTGACATTTTGCCTGCAGACTGTTTTCAAACTGCAGCAGGTGAGATGTGATAGGATACCTGGTTCTGTTGGGGGCTTTATAAAAATGTCATCTAAACTAATGTTGAAGGAATTGCAGAAAGCTAAAAGCAAACCTTAATCTTAAAAGCAAGCTTAAGTAGAGAAGTACACACACACACACACACACACACACACACAGTGTGTCTGACTCTAACCTTGTGAGACTGTCCTGCTCTTGTGAGCTCACAAACAGCTTCACTCTGCCTTTGTGTGGACAGAGAAACGCCGGGCCAATCATGTAGGTGAGTAGTTCTGTTGATGTGGACTCCAGGAAGTGTTCAAACACTATCCTCCCACACACACACACACGCACACACACACGTAACCTTCCTAAATAAGGGGTGACTCACTCATCTGTGGTTTCATTAAACTCCCTCTGGACAGAAGAACTAGGTAGCCGGGACATTAAGCAGGTCCGTGTGTGTGTGTTGTATGTGTGTGTGTGTGTTGTGTGTTGTGTGTCTGCATGTTTGTCTATGGTGGCACGGCTTTAGGTGGTAGGCACCATCACACAATATTACACAGCATCCACATACAGAGCATCCACATACACAGCAGTTCAGTTGAGGGTGGCGGGGCTGTTTCTACATGTGCCACTACGTGCACAGTTCCATGCTAGCTTATAGACCCCCAGTGATGTCCGCAGGGGGTCTTGTAGTATCAGCTAACCTGCTGTGACAGTGAAGAGTGATTCACTTGCAAAACACAGTACTATACACCCTAGGAAAACGCGCGTGTGTTGTCGTGTGTGTGTGTTGTCGTGTGTGTGTGTGATAAGAACACAATGTTGAATATCCTATTAAATGTCTGTGGGCTGTTTTTGCCACATTATTTTTTAGCTTATAACTTGTTCACGATTGGAAATAAATAAATAAAATAAATTATACAACAGGGTAGGCAGGGCACAAGCACTTGTGTCCCACACAACGTACACACAAGTAAACACACGCATAAAGAGTACACTTTCCTTTGCTAAGTAAATGGCAAAACTTTTGATACTATGCAATTTCTGTATTTTTACTAATATCCAATTCTCTAGAATGATTTCAGGTATTCACCGTATTTTGGAATCATGTACTAATATAGCATGTGTCACTAAAACAGTATTTTGCTTTTGTTTTGCTTTTTGCAATACTAAGCTATTTGGTGAAAGTTTTCATCGCTGTCACACTGTATCATAACAACAGCAATAGAGCTGAACATCTCTGGGACAAAAACAGTTTAGGGCTGAGACAAGCATTTCTCAGAGTCCTTACTTTTTTGATCTGTTACTTCTGCATGTACAGCAGGTATGGCTTCTGATGAAAACACACACCATCTACCCGCTACCCACCCACCCACTCTTAACCGCTCCACTAGAGCCAACAGGGCTTGAGATTGTTGCTCAAGGGCCCATCGACGGCGATTGTTGACATGCACTATAGACATCAAGCATGAAACACTTCAACACTAAAGCCCCCATTTGCTTTATTCTTGCATGCAAATCCCATTTTGGTCGAGTTCTTGCTTGGCCATCAAGATAAACAAGAGTTAACAATCCACCTGCCTGGTTAAATGCACACTGGAAACAAAACCAGCTAGATGTAATGCTAACATCTAAACATCAATGATTCCCATATTCACTGATTTGTATTTAACCTGGGAGTTCAGATGGCTTCAAGGGGCAACAGATGGCCTCTCTTCTCCTTTCCCAACTCACCCCTCTTGCTCTCTGGTTTCTTGGGAAGTAGGAGACACTTCAAGAAACACAAAAAGACACTTTGACTCTACTGTAAGGTTGTCCCTGTCTTCTTTGGAGCTCTAAATAAAGACATTACTGACTGGTCGTAGTATGGAGAGCCACATTCTCATGTTCTGGAAAGGGGCCATGCTGTGTGAATATACGCACCTTTTCAGAGGCTAATATTTTTTCCCCTATAAATTAGGAGTACTGATTACTGAATCCATTTTGGTGCCATTGCCACCCATATTTAATTGCTTTGCAAGATAAAAAAAAATCACATACCCACAGGAGTCAGTAGGCTTACAAGTGCTTTCAATTTGTTACTGCTAACAATTGGAGCAGCTCTGGTGGTTGGAATTTGGAGTAGGGACTACAGTAGCTAGGGGTTTTAGTGTTTTTCTGATTTGCAATATTTAGCAGGCCATATCAGGATAAGACTGAGAGTTACTGTATGTTTGACTTTGTGGATCAGGGCCTTTTTCTATTTTATGTATTTTTTATTCTTTGAGGGGGAGTCTTGCATGAGATTTTTTTTTTTTGCTGAATCAGTGCTGCATATGATCAAATCTAAGGTATTTTAAAAAAATGTTTTATTCATTAGGCGATTCATTTCCTCTCTTGTATGACAGGGAATAATGCATATCTTGGTAATTAATCCAAAAATGAGCCTCATCTGTGACCTTATCTAAAAGAGGAACTCCACGACAACCGTCTTTGATATGAATCTTGGTGGATTTTTAATTCATGCAGTTAAATATCAGGGAAGGAAGTTGCTGATAAAGTTTCTAAATGAGGCCAGTGTTTTTCAACAGTGGTGGTGACATTTTGTACAAAGATGGGTATCAGACAGTACAACAGTGAGAGTGGAGAGAAGACACCATCAGCCTCTTTATGTCACGATCGGCGCGCACAGGCAGTTGCTCGCTCTGTGCCTCTCATCCTTCAGTTGCACCTGTAGGGGATTAGCCCCACAGGTGCATCTCATATGTATTGATTTTGGACACTATTTACAGTTTTTCTCAGTCGCTTTGGTGCATTTCTATCACTATTTACATTTGCACAACAGTTAATGCATTTCTCAAAACAATTAGTGAAAACTGCAAAACCTAGTTGATAACCCGCAAAAGCGTGTCACTTGCTCAAAATGGATAGCTCATTCCTCAAGTATTCATGTCAATGAAAGTGTCACTGTCATCAAGATGAAAAGTCCTGACATCATTGTTTATGAACAAGATAGTCAAATGGCTTTGTCATGTTTTCATTATGACAGTTTACTCTGTAAATGTTTTCCAATGCAAAAAAGTCAGATCTTGGTGACACTACCTGAAAATGCTCAAGACAGCACTACATACTATTTGCACAGCCATTTGAAAACTACAGTAAAGTTACACATTACTGTATTTAGTACAAGTACAGTACAAGACACTGAATATGTATGTTTTACATTTTTACTGCAAATGCTCTTTGCAATTCTAATTTGTTCAAAGCATTGTGCAAAAGAAAAAAGACACCCTTATTTAAAACAAACATAAACTCCCTTTGGGTAGAGCTGTGCACATCTGTAAACAATATTGCAGTACATATTGGAACTGAACATACAACATACATAGCACTGTAAATCATTCATGCACATCCAGACATTCCTCTCTGTCTGGCCACATAGTTTCATCACAGTGAATATTATCTCTTGCAATGCAGCGAGGAAAGTATCTCCTCGAGTGGTGAATCCACCCTCTGCAGGACTCTGCTGTGATGTCATCACATGCTGCATCCATGGCCGCTAGCAGGGCCATTTGGGTA
>JAODLI010002379.1:0-10568 GCA_027575585.1 Percopsis omiscomaycus
GAACTCCTATCTACCCCCCCCCCCCCTACAGAGGTGCTAGGCTCACTCTTTCTCTACCTCTCCCTCTACAACTATGGATTTGTATATAAAACATAAACATAGAGCTGGGGTGAACAGCTGTGGTTCTGGCGGCACGCAAGCAAGAGCTGTACTTCCTCCCGCAAGCTGACTCCTGATGTTTTGCTCTACAGTGCCTCCCAAAATTGTTGAGAAGGAGGTGGCTGTGGACACTGATGTATACACGTATGGCAGCTCCCCTACCCTCAGGTGCACAGCAAGGGGAATCCCCATACCTGCAGGGATCCATTGGCAGTGGATGTCCAAAGAAGACTGCCCGGCTGCTTTCCAGTACGTCCTACCTTAATTTTGTCATAGCCTGCGTGTGTGTGTGTTTGTGTGTGGGTGTGTGTGAGTGTGTGTGTGTGTGTGTGTGTGTGTGTGCGTGTGTGTGTGTGCGTGTTTGCTTGAAAGACAAAGGGAATAGGGAGGTGAGAAAGACCCAAAGAGAGAAACAGAGCAACCCCTTTCGCGTAGTCACGCGGAGATAGTGTGGTTTCTTACTCGCTGTCAACACACTGTTGAATCTAGCGACAGAATAGAAGTTTTCGTGACGCTAATAAAAACAAGCTTTGGGACAATGAGTGCGACCTGTGGCCCGATGCAGATCAGCGGATGTGATTCACGGCCCTCACAAGCTGCATTTATAGAAGAAAACAAAACAAAATGGATGGACAGCTGATTTTGTTTATTGCCAAAAAATGTAATGGCTGTGTATGGTTCTGTTTTTATGCCTGATTACACAACCTGGCCAGTGATTTGAAGGTTGTTGATAGAAAGGTGCGTGGCTACTTCAACCATCAATCATCGGTGAATCTTTATCTACAGGAGGCACATCAGAAAACTTCCTCAGCCCTACACTACGTTTCCTGTTGTTCCCATAGTGCGCAGACTCAATCCCAAAATGGCTCCTTCCTGTGCAAGCCACTTCCGGAGAAGGAGGCATGCACGCCTCTTTCTGACATTACAAAGATTACACATCATTTTATTGTGAACTTTCCCATTCATTATGTAAGATTTATTCTTCAGAACATGATAAATACAATCACCATTATACTCTAAATTGGGTTTGTGAATGTCATATGTGTGTATGTGTCAGAAAATAGCCAATGAAAAAGAAAGCACTGTAGCACTGTTGTAGTACATGGAGTTGGACAGCTGGCATAGTGAGCTCCAGTCAATGGGCAGGCAGACATCTTGCTACAGCGTTCGTCAGTTGTGTCTTGTTGCCCCTCAAACTCAATGAAGTATCACCAGTGCTATTATTGTCATTGTCCTTCAAATCATTCTCATTGTTTTTGAGGGTTCTGTTCATCTTTGTTTTAACAGGACAGGTTTGGTTAAGTCTGACCTCAAGTTGGAAGCGTGTACTCAATGGAGAGAAATCAATATCACCGGTCAGAACCGCATTGACCGAATCATGACTGACACTGATCACGAACAAAAGGTGTGTTCCTCTAAACTAAAGAGCTGACACTTCCACCAGACCATGATATTCCACTTTACATCAACCTGTACTGTTAGATAATGATAATGACTAACAAGGTGAATCTGTTTCTGAAGAAAACCGGCAGTTCTTTGAAGATCCAGAAAGCTGAGGTCCATGCCCTCTACAGGTGCCTTGCTGCCAACAAAGCCGGGCAGGACTCACGCATCATCCTTTTTCATGTAACACGTAAGCACCACAGTTGTTTTAACCTTTTGGAGGATCAAGTCTTACTTTGCGTTTATTGTACATATTGTGTACCTCTGTACCCTCACAGGTGACCTTGAGTTGAGCATGTCCCAATCTGAGCCCATAGAGCAGGACCAGGTAGTTCTGAGGTGTAGAGCCGACCGGCTGATCTACGGGAACCTCGCCTGGTATCATGTGTCCAACATCTCGGATCCTGAGCAGATCCGATCGGTGCTTCCCTGTCGTTTGCTGTCCCTGCCCCAGCAGCCTCTCTCCCAGGCTGTGCTATCAGGCCTCAAGAGCACCGATGTGACCCTGGAGCTGCCGATACCCAACGCATCGCGTCAGGATGAGGGCCTGTATGCATGTCAGGTGGAGAACCTTAAAACTCTGGAGAAGACCTGCTTGTTACGTCACCTCTCACTCAGAGGTAATTATCCCACATTGGTAAAGAGCAGCAAAACCCCAGCTTGTGGCAGAAGGATAAGTAGCGGCCTCTACGTCACCATGCATTCTCACAGAGCACATTCAGTATCGCAACTTCATACGATTTTGTGAAAAATAGACCCGAACACTGCCCTAGGAACAAAGGCAATGTTTAGGGGACCAAATTCAGTGAATGTGAAATTCTACTTTTTGTGTAGTCAGGTGTGTTGTCTAAAGGGATGTTGTCTAACATGTAATTTGGCCAGAATTCCTCTGAGAAAAACACCATGCAAAACAAGCCAGTCAGATTTGGCCCCAGGTGTCCCTCACACTCAGATAGACAATCGAATCAAGCATGTCAAGGACATGTGAAAAAAGTGCACACCCACTGAAAGGCAGAGAAAACTGTGAATTTGAAATGATATGGGGCCACATGGTTTGTGTATGAATTGCTTAAATGTCTATATTTACAATTTAAATGGAAAACGTAAATTTACAGCAGCACATTGACATAGTTTGTCTAAAACTTTGTGTGAATGTCTTTGTATTTTAGCTCTTGAGCCTGCGAGGATCCTAAGCAATTTTACTGACCAAAAAGTTAACGTGAGCGCCACGACTGTTCTTCTTTGTGATGTCGCTGGTACCCCCAGCCCAAATGTCACGTGGACCAAAAACAACCACACTGTGGTGGAGGGCTCAGGTAAGAGTTGTGTATGTCAGGAATACCACCATTATTTAATATTTTCCTTCATCTGCTGACAACGACTAACATGCAGTAACATCATTGCGGTTCCAGGTGTAATTCTGAGCAATCTAAACCGGACTCTGACCATCCAACGTGTGAAGAATGAAGACAGTGGTCTGTACACCTGTACAGCATGTAACAGGCGTGGCTGTGACACGGCACAGGCCCTCTTGATCACAGAAGGTCAGCCTTTGCTCTGTACTGAAAGCTAGGTTGTTATAAATAGATAAAATGCTACTTTCCTGTTTGCAGTTAGTCTTAACCAAGGATTCATTTTTAATATCTAAGACGATGTGTAAAAATAACTACACGTTTGTGGGGCAGGAAGCTGGCGCTGTTAGCAGACATCCTCCAGGGATATTCTAATTTCAAAACAATGAGGGGACAGCAAGACAAAGGGACAGGCCAGCCCTGCCCCAAACACAAACCCCTTCCCCCCTGCTCTCTACCGAGCACACAGACACAGCAACAAACAGCCAAATAACCAGAACCAGAGCCTACGTGACCCGTCTCCCGTTACCGGGCCGGCAACCAGTCAGCTCCCATGGCTCCTGAGTTGCCAGATGGTCACACTAACAACTGAGGACCCTCAGAATGCTAACAAGGACTGAATAGGAGGGTAGAGCGACTTATTGAAAAGAATACATGGCATGGAGAAGAGATGACTGAAAGCGGGAATGAGGGGAAGATATGGCAGAGGAGGAGAAGATCAATTCTAACTTATAAGCAGAGTGCATTGCAAAGCGTGTTGGCACGCACCACAGCAGCCCTTTGCTGAGTTGACTTTGGCAGCAGTTATTCCCGCTGAATTGTTATGTCTAGATAAAATATCAGCCGGCCTACAGCCTACATTCTCCAAAAGTCCCCTTCCTCCACCCCAAACACAGACAAACTCATACAGTATACAGACATATACATGCCAGACACAAACATCTCCTTGGGTTATCATTGGGACATTTGGGTTGTATCTTCAAACCTCCATGGACGGAATGTTGAATGAAAGAGTTAAAGTGATCTTTTGTTAAGCCTTATCTCTATTCTAACTAGTTTCTTTACATCAACATAAACCCGTACAATGGCGTTAGGGATGAAAATAATGCTTTGCATTTGCACTAAGATGAACCTCCATTGACTTCCATTGTTTCTAAAAAAAGAAAAGTACTTCTTTGAAGCAAATGAATGTTGTAGTATGTATTCTCATTATTATTATTATTCCAGTCTGAAAAATGTAAATGTTGTGGTGTTTCAGAGATATTTCCCTTTCTAGTTAAAAATGGAAATGAGGTTTATTTAATCTTGAGTGCCAGCGTGTGGATTTAGAAAGGCAGCTATAGAGTCCGTATTACAGGTTTGTGAATGTGTAACAATTGTGCTCACTCTCCAGGGGCAGAAGAAAAAACCAACGTGGAGCTGATCGTTCCTATTGGCTCTGTGGTCGTCGCCATGTTTTTCTGGCTACTCATCGTTTTTGTCATCCGTGGAAGGAAGAGAGTAAGAACTTCCCTCTCCTCTCCGTGCCACACTTTTCCTTCCTGGTTTGTCCCCGTCCAGCTACACACAGAGGAATCTAACATGAATTGTGACAACAATTATGACACACTCACACACTCACACGCACACACACACATCATTCTGCTGAATACTGATTAGAACTGACAGGCCTGGCTCTCAGCTGCCACCCTCCTTTGTATGCACGAACAACAGGTCCACTTTCTGCCCCCGTTAAGTCACGTACACCCAATAAACACTGGCGTGGCCTCTTTCACCAGGGTCACTGGCAAACCTTGTGCGGTTATGAAGCAGAACTGCGTCACTGCGGAAAGGGACCTAAACCCTTTGTCATTCACACGTCATCTCTTCTACCTTCACTGTGCCGCTGTGTCTCTCTCTCTCAGCCAAATGGTGGGGACTTGAAGACAGGCTACCTGTCCATGATCCTGGACTCTGAAGACATGCCCATGGACGAGCAGTGCGAGAGACTCACCTATGATGCTAACAAGTGGGAGTTCCCCAGAGACAGGTTGAAGCTAGGTGAGGTGACGCAACACCCACTGTGCTTGTTATTCAGAAGACATGTGGGCTACACTGGGGTTGCCAATGCTATACAAACACTATGTCCCTAAAGGTGACCCGCTGGGGCGAGGAGCATTTGGCCAAGTGGTTGAGGCAGCTGCCTTGGGCATTGAGAAAGCCACCACATGTACTACGGTGGCAGTCAAGATGCTCAAGGGTAAACCTTAATTCTAAAGAAACCTTCACACACATCCATATTGATGCAGAAACACACAAATGGGCACACACGCAAACAGGTGTATTTGGGTCCGTTACAGAGGGCGCCACTTCCAGTGAGTACCGTGCCTTGATGTCAGAGCTGAAGATTCTCATCCACATTGGCCATCATCTCAATGTGGTCAACCTGCTGGGAGCCTGCACAAAGCCAGGGGGTAAGTACCCAGACATCACACATCAATAATGCTTTCCACACGTGTCTACTACATACACTACTGTAGCTTTACTGCCTACCTACACCTTGAGTCGGGGCCCATTCACTGTCATGCCAGTGATGTCCTTTGTTTGTGAGACCTAGTGATGGGTGTTTATGAGTGGTCTTTGATCTAATTAACTAATTATCCAACTTCCATCACATAGTTAGCTACTGTATGTTCACATGGTGAGGCTGGGGCTTTTCTCTACTCTCTCATACAGTGTCTCTTACCTTGCCAACTACACAAGCCTCTATATGGATTCTATTTGGAATCCCAAAGAGCCAATCGTCTTTATAATGGTGGTTGCACTGACCTCGCGCATGCGTAGTAGAAGTATAACCTGTGTAAAGTTTAAACCTTATTTTGGGGCAAAGTCGCAGAACTTTTTGTTTTTTTTTAATCAAATTTGACTGGTGATTCTACATGCAGTTTTTATGTCCCGGTGACCCGGCGGGCATTACCAAGATGGCTGCCGAGTGGCCAGATTTGTCTATAAGGACTTTGGTCTTACTTTAATATTCAGTATCTTTTGTCTTTGCCCTTACTCTTCAGGACCATTGATGGTGATTGTGGAGTATTGTAAACATGGCAACCTCTCCAGCTACTTGAAAAGCAAGCGTGGTGAATACAGCCCGTTCAAGGTAAATGACGTGTAACCCACATGCAGTAAACCACAGCCAGTCTCTGACTATTACACAGCAATCAAAGAAGATACTGTGTTACAGAATTATGTAATCCGTCCCACAGATGTTATGGTCTTGTAGTATTTGTCAATAACCACTACATTACCATAAATGGCCTTGTTACGTGGCCTCATAGTGGTTAGCATGCCTGATTTCATTCCACTCACAAATCAATGCAGGCTGCACTGATTGGAGACTCCAGTACCAATCATAAGCCCCTAAGCCCCACAACCATAAACAGATATAAGCGGGTCAAGTGAAAGAATAGTAGGATCCTAGTTTATTTTGTTGATTGAACAATCACCCCTGTTTCTCCTTGGTAAACAGAGGCGGAGGGTGGATAGCCAGGAGGACATAACTGAAGGGGATCTCGGCCTGTGGAACAGCGCCCAGCTGGACATCTGCACAGGGACAGCTGTATGCTCCAAACTGGGGGAAGAGTCTTCGCTCTGCGACCTGGACATTCAAGGTTCAGACACGCCTTTATTTTTAGCCCCCATCTCATTGCATAATCCATACCATCCAGTTCTGCCCTGTATTATTCGTCATCAGTGTTTTGTTATTCAAATAAAATGCAGAGAGCTCAGACTATGACCACCTGACCATGGAGGACCTGATCAGCTACAGCTTTCAAGTGTCCAAGGGCATGGAGTTTCTTTCCTCCCGCAAGGTGAGATAGCCACATCTACATGTATGCGTGCGCACGTGCGTCCAGATAAATGTAGGACTTGAAATGAAATGCTGTTTGCATGCATGCCTGTGTGTCAACTCCCGTTGACCAAATAAAGGCTTTGGGAAATCTAGAATCTTTCTCTCTCTCCAGTGCATCCACAGAGATCTAGCAGCCAGGAATATCCTGCTTTCAGAGAACAACGTGGTGAAGATCTGTGACTTTGGCCTGGCTAGAGATGTCTACAAAGACCCCGACTATGTCCGCAAGGGAGACGTGAGTCAACCTAAATAGCCTGACAATGTAGACTAAAGACAATAATATTCGTATTGAGGGCGGTTGTTCTTCTTAAGTTACTGTATAGACCTCAGACCAACATTCGCCCCAGCTTGGTATTAACCTATCATCATTCCAACAGGCACGCCTTCCTTTGAAGTGGATGGCTCCTGAGACCATCTTTGACAGAGTGTACACCACACAGAGTGATGTTTGGTCTTTTGGAGTCCTTCTCTGGGAGATCTTCTCCCTGGGTAAGCCTAGTAGTGTTCACTGTTACATGCTTTTGTAAGGGTGCAGTAATACATAGATTTCACATCATTCAACATGGACTTTGGATTTTGAGGTCACGATTTGATGATGTGCTACAATATTTTACACTACACAGAAAGACATAAAGTGTGCATCTCAGCCCTCCCACTCTCACTGATTGGCTCAGGCATGCACATGACCTTTCTTGTTCAATAAGAAGGCCAGGATCGAGACACGCTTGTAAGAGAGAGAGCAGAGGGGCAGATTTATTAAATTTTTTGTTACACTCCTAGTTACACTCCCATTTGTTGGACAAATGTCATCACACAAAAAAAAAACACTTGCCAAGATAACAAGATGTTATATACACAAATATATAAATGACTAATGTATGCAAATGTTATTAAAGATAAGAATATATAATATATAAATAATAATAAGTTTGTTTAAAAATCTGGCAACCATCGAATTACTCCCTCAAAGCGTCTTGTGACTTCACTTCGGAGACCACTGTACAACCGCTATGCTTTCTCCTATAGGGGCTTCTCCCTACCCTGGTGTTTGCATTGATGAATCCTTCTGTCGGAGGCTAAAAGAAGGTACCAGGATGAGAGCTCCAGACTATGCCACCACTGAGATGTACGTGAAGTCTTTTTATATTTAAATATTATGAACCCCACCACAGGAATGTGTTTTGACCCAATTCCTTCTTATGAACCAAATGACTTCTTCACAGATACCAGACCATGTTGGACTGCTGGCTGGATCGTCCAACGGACAGACCAACGTTCACTGACCTGGTTGAACATTTGGGCAACCTGCTGCAGGCCAGTGCTAAACAGGTCAGTTTTAACATAAATCTAATTTGATTCTTGTTGTCTACAAAGCAATGTGTCAAAGTAATTATTTGTATCTTTGTATATGTGTACAGTAATGGAACACCTCTGCCAACTAGATGAATGATAATTGTGAATTTTTTTAAAATGTTGTGTACACATTAAAATGCATTGCATACACCCAACACGCATATTGTGCAAATATAGTATCATAACATAATTCCATAAATATTTAAAAAATATATATTAAGTTATCTATATAGTATACAGTGAATGCATAGTATTTGAAATATTTCAGACTTAGCATTTTGTCGCAACTAAATGAAATTGCTTGAGAGGAACTACGTTGAGGAAAATCTGAACTACCATTCTGTCTGAATGACTAACCAAGGTACATAAGTTGACAGCACATGCCCACACTTATGCACATGCACTAGACCATTCAGTATGCAGGTTTTGAGCTCACGGTGACCCCATTAAACTTGTAATTATGACACACCAATTACAGTTTTAACAAACTCTTATGTAAATGGAAGAAACAATTTGCTCCTCAATATATGTATGAAGTTTCGGGGGAACATGGCAGCTAAGTAGTATATTTGTCTCCAGGATGGAAAGGACTACATCCCTCTGACAGCAGGTGAGGCGCAGGGTGCCCTAGTGAGCCCTGATGCCAGGAGCCCCTACACCGGGCCCCAGTGTGGGGTAGACCTGGAACCCCAGCTCCACTATGACAAAGTACCGACAAATGGGTCAGCAGCGCAGTGCATTCACCCCTCAGTCTAAACTGTGGCTTACATATCTGAAGGTTTTTAGTATCCAGTGATGACTGGTGTTTCCATGCGTTTCTTCAGCAGGCTTTCCCATGAGAACAGTAGATGCAGTCGACCGCTTAGTGTAAAGACTTTTGAGGATATCCCTGTGGAGCAGAACGTTGTCATGGTAAGCATATCTGATTTAAATCGAAACATTTTCCATATATTTCCATGTGGGAATTTCTCTTTTGACCTCAATAAAGGGCATAGCATTTACGGGGTAAGCCCACGTGTGAAATTGGATCGTTTCCCTCTTGGCAGGCAGACAGTCTCACAGATCGCTAGGCCATCTGGCTTTCCTAATGAGATATTCCCAAACACCCCCACCCCCCGCCCCATAATGTCATCAATCAGTGACGTTTATTCCCTTTGTTTGGTTTCAACATTAGGGTCTGTCACCAGAGGAGCCCCGCACGTCAAACTTCAGGTGAGACCTGAACCCATACTAGATTTTACCACACTTTAAAGCTACAATCTGACACTTTTTTGTGTAGCTAAACATTTAAATTGGCCATATTCAGGCGTCTATGATTTCAGATGTTCATATGCCCTTTTTTCTCCTCAGCCAATTGCTGCGTTGTAAGAGCAAAGAGTCTCTGGCTTCTGAGTCATCCAATCAAACCAGTGGATACCAGTCAGGGTACCACTCCGACGACACAGACACGCCAGTCTATGCCAACGAGGAGATGATTATGAAGCATAACATGCTGAGGAAACCTCCTTTGCCCAAGACAGCTGTCAAGTTCGGTGTTGAGGTTCGCTACAGCACACCGCCTGTCTGACCCCATATTCGCCATCCTATCACCACTGTGCCTCTCTCCGTTATACCTTCCGGGGCTTTAATTGTTTTCATTTTGAGTCTGTGTTGTAGAGTATTCTGTTGACCAATACACAGCCTGCACCTTTTTAGGAACAATGGCATCGCATTAAATAGTCTTGTTCGGTATAGATTTTGGAAACTTCTCAAAAGGCCAGTATTCTACAAAGAAATGAAGGTTGTATGAAAAAGATAATTGATCTTTGTAAAAAGCAGCTTTCCTTGGACAACCGCTGGAATGCTATCATGTTTACGCAGCAAGTGCAAAGTCTGTGGAGCCGAGACATGTAGGCGCAGCTACTTCCTGAAAGCGATCCACCCACTTCCTCTATTGCAGGAAATGGGAAATGGGATTTTATTCAATTAATTCAGTAAAGGTTTTCAATATTTTTTCATTGCCAAACTGTAAGAGCAAAGGCAAGCTGACAACGTTTTTCTTAAATAAAGATTTGTTATGAACACAATAATTTGTATATCCTATTTGTACAGCTCTTATATTTGTATGACCTACCATATTTTATTGACGGCATATTGACGATGAGATTAATGTAACTAGTTTTATAAATAAAGAAACTCACAGTTGAAGTATTCCCATCGAATTGTCTTTTCTTTTTTACATTTAACAGCTTTATTAGCCCCGACACACATAATCTCCAATGTTCATCTTTGACTGTGTCAAAGTATTTTAAATGTATTTTGTATTTCTCCTTTTGTTTTTCGATTTCTTTGATCTTTGCCTCTGTGTCTTGCTAGCCTTATGAACAAACAATTCCTTTCCCAGCCTTGCATATGTATAAGTACAGTATATATATATATATATATATATATAC
>JAODLI010002380.1:0-30952 GCA_027575585.1 Percopsis omiscomaycus
TACACACACACACACACACACACACACTACACCGATAAAATATATGGGTGGAATTCAGCATAAACCATGGCAACAAATTAATTCGGGAAAATATTGGGAAACTAGCAAACGTTCATTCTACTACATACTGAGCAAATAATGGGAAACTAGCAACAAAGTTGCGAACAAGAATAAAACAAATACAAACATTTTTTACGTGTGCACGCGCACACACACAAGCATCGCTTGGCCCACCTGATGAACTTGGACTCGACTGGGTCGTAGAGGGACATGAGAACCTCAGCATCTTCGCCAATCTTACACACCACGTTCTTCAGAGTGACGAAGAGGGCAAACGATGGGGTTGAGGCAAACTTGGCCTGCCTGCTCAGATCAATGTTCTGCTTCTGGGACTGCCAGGGGGGGGGGGAGGTGAAAAAACAGCGGTGTTAAATTAGAGAGAACGGTAGGCCTCACACGGCAGGCCCTGTGGCATGTGCAGTTGGCACATTAAGTTCCAGGCCCCAAGATCTTTCAGCATGCGAAAGACAGACACCTTGGGCTTTTCGCAGGGTGGGTAAGTTATAGTAGTAGTAACTGCACACTGGCATAGTACACATCAATCACTGCCTCTGTGTCAAGTCTGACACTTTTATCTGAAACAAGATTTGTCAATAAATCCGAGGGCTGTAAATCCATCAACATCCATGAGGCGCGTACGCGCTGGCAAATAAAGTCAAGAGGGAGTCGGTGCGATGAAAAGCCTTTCCTTGAGAATCTGCAGCAATAATGTATTAAAGAGAAAGGAGACTTATTGTTTGATCTTCTGGATGCCCTTTGAAAAAAATATATAATAATAATTCAAGGGTCCTTGCATTACTATGTATGCCGTTGACCTGAGAGAGTTTTATATTATACATGTATATGCAATAAAGGCTCCTGGATGAAAAGGTCACATAAGATTAGACCACATAGTGGCCCCTTCATAGTGCCGAGTTGACATTCAGGTGAAGGATTCAGGTGATGGCCTGCGTAAAATATAGAGTGTTTTTAGATAGGTGAATGCACCGTTTTTTCCCCATTCTTGGCTTTCCATATTAGCCTTTTCCCCTGAGCCACCGAGGGCTCTATTTGCGTTGTTCTCAGACTAGGTGATTTTAAAGTTTTTGAAATTCTATATAATGTGCACTACATTTGTGTGGCAAATGGACTGGGGGGCAGGATAGTCTAGTGGTTGGACTCCCAGCCAGAAGGTTGTGGGTTCTAGCCCCAGAGTTGGCCTACCTGTAGGCATCCTTGAGCAAAATGCCTAACCCCTACCTGCTCCATGTAATAGCAGCATGTAATTGTAAGTCGCTTTGAATAAAAGCGTCTGCTAAAGGACCTAATTGTAATTGTAACTTACATAGTCGTGAGTCAGTGCCAGAACCACCGTTATGTCTAGACTGACTTGAAATAGAAACCATTCTCTTCTTGATCTTTAAAGTCTGAAAGTTTAAATGTTCGAATCTAAATGTAAAGTTTCACTGTTTGTTATAGGCCTACATCTTTGTACTAGCCAAATATTTGTATTTATATTATATTGTTGTTCATTTCGCTTTAATGATTTTATTCTTATTTCATATATTTATTTTCCTTTCTTTATTCTATTCAATTACTGATGATAGTGCTATACAGATACAGTTTGGTTACAGAAGTTATTAAGTACCGCGTAAATGCCGTGCACATTGAAAACAAATTTCAGTGTGAGGAAAAACTGCATCCTGAGAAGAGAAGTTAATATTATCTAGGTCATCATGGGATAGGAAGTAGATGCTGTCAAAGAGGAAGTGGTCTACAATGGCTAGGCGGTCTGGTAACGTTCCCCTATAATAATGCTACGGTTTATGTTCTACGTCATACATCAGAAAGGAGGCCTGCTCTGGGTAAATGGCATGGATTCTCCATTTCGCTCTCCCTTTAAATCCTCATGTCTCCTTCCCGCAAAGAGCCCGAGGCCAGGCCTGAGGTGCCTATGACCCCAGACATACGTGTGAACCGTGTGAACCATTTGAACCGTTTGAACGCGGAGGAGCTGAATCAGTGCCTCCACGAACCGAGCGACTCCGCCTCAGATCAAACACGACTTCCGTCTGCCAAGTACCACTAAATAATGCGTTGACAAAAGCACTCTAGTTTGGGTAGATAGTTTAAGCCCGATTCAGAAACATTCAGTGTCTTTTATTTTTTAACTGCAGCAGAGAGAGGTGGAGCAGGGGAAAGCACTACCAATCTTCCATTGTCCGCAGGATATGCAGTGCTTTTTCATCAAGATGGTGAACCAATGACTCTTCTCCCTGGATGTATGCCAGGTAAACTGTCTCTCTCTCTCACTCTCTCTCTCTGAAGTAGGGAGTGATTTTTACAGCCACTAGCGGTGCATCAGCCTGGCCTGATTACAGCCACTTGATATGTGGTTTCACTTCTATTTCAACCCAGTGAACCATGCTCGCACTTTTCATTTCCGTTAGCATTTAGGAAGGAATACTAGGTACGATTTTCACTTTAATCTAGCCTATATTTAGGCATCCAAGATTCTGTTTGAGGAGAAAAGTAAATAAGCCTCCTAAATACAATAAAAGTGCCTCCCCTAAAGCCTGTGAGTAGCCAATCAGTGCTGCTGTACGTTTTCCTTTATGATTCAGACGTCTCACGCGTTCACGAGCACCAAAGCTTACTTGGTACACCTTTAAAAAAGCCCTTGCCGGGTCTCCCGGAGGGAGCTGAACGTTACCTTCTCCTCTTGGATGCGTTCTTCTATCTGTTTGGAGGCCGCCTCATGGGCCCTGAAGAGGCTGATGGTGCTGGTTATCTCCGGGTCTAGAATGTTCCCGTCTTTATCCCTCACCACCAAGTCTAGGTCCAGATACCTGGCGGTTTGGGTGTGTGTGAGGGGGGGGGGGGATGAACAGTGTCACTGACTGTCAGGTCAACATCACACTGCCATCGGGACTTTAATATTGTATGTCTGAATGTGCGTGAATGCATGCATGCAATTGTACGACAGAAAGAACACATGAGCACAACCCTGCAAGCTGAGACACAGCCTCTCCCTCGGGGGGAGGGAGGGAGAGAGGGAGAGAGACATGCCTTCACCTCATCTATACACAAACAGACCATTGTACAATAGCTGGCTCTTATCTTCCCATTTGTTCTAGCTTTCTCTTCTACTCTTTCCCCACATCAAAGGAGTCCCCCCCCCCAACGGTGAGCAACTAGGGAGCAAATCAACACAACAGTGCTGGCCAGGTGGAGTCTGTATTTCATGAGCTTGCCGCTCCCTGTCGTGTCGGAAGCGGGAAAAAAAGCCATTTCTCTACCTGGCCAAACGATCAAGTTTCATCACAGGAGCTGAGTGGGGCATCATAATTTTCATTTTCGAATGATATTTCAGGCCCATTGCAGACACAGCAAGAGCTGTCCTTTCATGATGAAATGCAGTAGCACACTGAAGCTAAAACCTTAGTTTCTCCTCGGGCTAGAGCAATGACCTGTCATTTTCTATTGACTGACACTGCTGACCTATTCCAACATAAAGCCATTGTACTGACTAGATATAAGGGATTAAGTGGTATAAGCCATGGGAAAGGAAAGGATAGGCAAAAAGCTTCTTTAAAAAGCTGAACCGTACTTGTTGCCGTAGTCTATCTTTGAGGTGACCCTCTGTTTGAGCTCGGTGAGCTCGTCTTGCGGGAGGGTCCCGGACAAGATTTGCGAACGCCACTCGATGAGGTCGTAGATCATGTCGCGTACGGAGTTGAACATCTCCCGTTTGTCCCCCTGCAGGAGGACACACCAGACAGAGACAGACAGACAGCAGGTCAGCCAGATATAGAGGTATACAGACCACCACCACCACCCAGGTGGGTTGAGATAGTGAAACCCAGATTCCTTTTTATGAACACAATTTAAAACATTTTGCCAACATTACGCAAGTATTACATTTTAAAAGCCTTGGCCAGGGTATTTACATGTAGTATGCACGCATGATACCGGGGCAAAATTTGCGTTTTGCTTCCAATCACTTTGAAATCCTTGTCTAAGAGAAATTATTTTTTGGAAATGCTTGTCGCCATCTTCGCAGGGATCCACACTGACTCTACTCTGCCCCCTATGGGCCATAAAAGCACACTATGCCTTTAAGAGAAGGTCTCATTTGCCTTTACTACAGATTGTATTCTGTCTGTCTTTTTGGCACCATACAGTTTGACACACACACACACACACACACACACACACACACAACATCTTGGTTGATGTGGTTGATGGCATCAGCCACAGTGCGTCTCTGTCACAGTGTGGTTGACAGGTGTGTGCGTCTCTGTGTGGTTAACGAGCTCCTCTTCCACTAACAGCTGTGAACCGCCGCGTTCCAAGGAAACAGAGTGGCGTCAGACAACCCACCACGTAAAGGTCCCTCCATATGGAGGCCCACTCCCGTAGGGTGGTGGTGACCTCCTGAACCAGCGGCAGCTCCGTGGGGATGATCGTCTCCTTTTGCCTGAAACGATGCCAGACACGACATTAACCACAGAAACATTAGAAATACACTAAGTGACTTGGGTGTGAATTCAAAAATAAACCTGCTCAGTAAATAATTATAAAATGAAAACAACTTCATCATTCATCAGAACAGAGAGGCGCTTAGAGAACCCTAGAAAGGTACACTCCTCAATTTGTGTCTGGAATTGCCCTCGTAGCTGAAACCAGCGTTGAACATTTTAGTTTTAGTTTTAAATCCGTCTATACTCCTCCTCCTACTGCTCTCCTGGGCTCAAACTGTTCTCTACCCATCCCCCTGCATCCACACACCCTTTTGTGGAAAAGTTTTGATTCAAAATACAAAAAAGTGTGAGGGAGCTCGGCTGTAAAGTTAGGTTTCTGCAATCAAGGATTGCATCTTTCATTTCATGCGCATTCCTTGATATAAGGACATTAGAGGTGTCCCCGTCTAAAAATTTACATAGTCGACCTGCATCGTCGAATCATGTTTGTTTTTTTTGCTCATTGATCCATATTAATTAAATTGGGGGAGGAACTGGCGAACCAGTAGTGCATTTTAGTATGTCTAGAACTCTTGTCGTTATACCACAGGCAAATCTGATGAATGGCTATCTATAGCCTACATAAAAGAGGATAAATCCACATTTAGCAACCATTCGACTGAGAGATTGGCAGTCGAATCAGGCTCCTTAGATCAAATCGTCGAATAGTGGACTATTCGGGTTCACCCCTAAAGGACATTGATGTTTTATCAAGATAAGGAATCACTGCAAATGAGGAAATGAATGTAGGCAAGACATTATCATTCCTGGCAGAACCATTACATACATGTCAGAATGATATAACTTGGTTAAAGCAGTTCCATTTGCAATGGGTGTCGTTTCCATTTCCTTTGTGGGAAAACGGTACTGAAACCACAGCTATGGATGAAAACAGGCCAATTTTAATTAATTTTTATAAGGTGATAGTTACTCATCCTTTCAGTTCCAGCTGTTTATGTTTATAGAATGTCACTTCCTCCTGGCTTTACAGATGAATTCAACGACTTAGCTAAAGCTATGCTAGTGAAATTGGAGGAGACAAAGTAAAGTGCTCCAACACTAACAAACGCGTCACAAGGTATTAAGCGCAGACCTTGAATATGCAGAAAGCATGGGGTGTACAATGCGGAGTCATTTTGATTGTGTAGGGAAATCAGAGAATAACAGCAGTACTTCAAGGGCTTAAGTACTGACCCATTGCCCTCGACTGTGGCTTCTTTCAGGTGTATGTAACAGGCAGGAAATATTCCCTGGGGAGGGTGGAGACAACACAACACACACTTTATACTTCTGCTGCAGAAAGACAAGTCTGTGTAACCTAACTTGTCAGTTGAGAACAAAATATGAAACTGTAAACTCCTACAGTAGGTAAGAAAAAAAAGAACCCCTAATTCACAAAATAAACCTCCCAGTAGTAACCTGCTTACCTTTCTGGATTTTCTTCTCAGCCTGTGTCCTCTGTACCAACCTAGAGTAAAATAAATCAAAAGTAAATCAAATTTAAGCATTTACGATACAGTACACAAGAAATATTCACACAAATAACCCAGCGACCAGTGCGATGTGCAATGTGGGAAAGGTGAAAACACAAACGATATAAACAATAACACAAGTATGTCAGAATCAATTATATGGGGACATATATCAAAGAACGCATCCACTTTTATTTCCAACAAACTGCTAGCCTGGTGGATAAGCAGGCTATTACAGTGTGCAGGTGTGTGTGTATGTGTGCGTGTATATGTACGTGTGTGTCTGTGGGGAGGGGGGGGGGGGTATCATAAAAGCTCCTGTTACCGTAACGCATAAGCTCATTTGACATGAGTCACAAGGACAGGGCAATGACATGCGATGGCGGGGCGCGTCGCCTCCGGTTATGCACCCCCGTCAGTTAGAGGCTCTCACCTTCGTACGTCTCTAGAATGTGCACCGTGTCCCCGATCTGCAGCGACAACTCCTCCTCTCCTCTGGCATCGTAGTTATAGATCGCTGGCAGGAGGCGGGGGGGGGGGGGGGAGAGCGAGAAAGAGAGAGAGATTATTAACAGGGGAGCGGGGGGAAAGGCAATACAAGCGATTGGCTCCCTTGTGGCGCTAATTGTGTGGCGCTGCGACGTGTGAAAGCACTGCCTGACTCGCCGGGGTACGCAGGCTGACACGTTGGAGGACAGGCCGAGTGCCATGGGAGGTGTAATATAAACAATGCTGGAACACCTAGCGCGTGAGAAGCAATAGCTCTGGAGACCACAATAGCACCGGCAGGGCAAGGCAGCCACAATGGACACGCATAATCCCCGTATTCTGTTAGTTGGACTCGCTAGTAAACCGGGTGAAACTGGAATGCATTTAGTAAAAGGCTAAAGCACACATTTCAACACACAGCTAAAGGATCACCTATAATAAACACACACAATAACAGGTAACTCAAAGTTAAACTCAGAGAGAGCATGCCTGTCTCACACGAGAGTGCTTAGTGGCCAGCGCTACTGGCCACTCCTCCCCCTACGGCCCTCCCGAGGCTTACACAGTTCTCTACCCCTCCCAAGAAAACAATACTTAATTTGATAACTTTAAAAGCTTGTTCTTAAGCCATACACAAACCGTTTAGGCAGGCTTGTATTCTCAATCCCCACGGCACATACAGCACTAGGGATGCACCTAACGATTCTTTTCGTAACGATTAATCTAGCGATTACTTTTTCGATTCGTCGACTAATGTAAAGATTAATTTCTCAATCTAATAAAACATTTGAATACCATTTGAATTTATTAAGGTTTAACAATTTAATTGACCAAAACAAAAAGTTATCCATGCTGCTTTGCCTACAAATTTAAATATAGGCTACTGTCCATTGTCTGATCTCTGTGCCACTGCTGTGCTAATACAACACAGACTTTTGTAACCTTCAACAGCCTAAATAGGTACAGGTCACTTTAAGAGGGCGCATTGATTTCCCTTGTGCGCACGCACACACACACACAACGCCGTAAATCAGATCAGATGGAAGATGGTGGGCAATGCGTAATGCAACGGCGTTCTTTGTCCTGCTTTATGTACAAAGTGACATTATGCTGACATCCAGCCAAAGCAATCTTGCCCTCAAAGATGACAATTGCGTATACAGTATAGTAAAACCAAGTAAGAATTTATTATGTGTCATGACCTCAATACAGTAACACAGTCTATGAGAATACATGAGTAATGGCCCTTGTGACATGGATTTTCCTTTAGTATCTTGAAGGCGGAGGCCATTCGCTCTCATCTCTCATTTCAGCAGGCCATACAACAAGCCCCATCTACTGCCACACTTTCACGGCACGTCAAGGGCTCTCTCTCTCTCTCCCTCTCTCTCTCTCTCTCTGCTGAGAGATGCACAGCATGTCTGCTGCCACATGACACACACCTATAACGCCTGGAGCAGCAACGGGCAAGGGGGGAGGCCAGACATGACAGGTGGTTATGGTGACAGAGGTTTGCGTGTTGTGGGGACACCTGTGGGGCGCAATGAGCCAGGTAAATGTGTGTGTGGGCGAATGTGCGTTTGTGTGTGTCCTACCGAGACCCTATCAACCGAGGTCCCCGGGGGGTGAATGACAGCGTAATTAAACGGGAACCTCGCTGCAGGTGCTGAAGCCTTCCCAGCATGCCGACGGAGCAAAGTGAGTCAATCGCTTCGTCCTACCCTTCGCCTGACCGCCGCCACGCGTCATAACCACCCCGGCTGGCCGTGCGGGGTCCCGTTGGCTTGTTTTAGCTGGCAGCTTTTCAACTAGAGAACAAGCACGGCCATTTTTCTGCATTTCGTAATTATTGGCCAGTAGTGGAGAGGATGGAAAGATGAGTTTCTTTTTGTATAAAAAAAAACAAACAAAGGGAGACAATCCGGAAAGTGTAGGAAAAAAGGCAGTAATTACATTACTTAATGTAATTAGGTTAAGTGTTTAACCTATATGCACCTGCACAACAAGACCCATTTTATTCTACCTGAGACATACAAGGTGAAGGATGCAATTACACTTTTTACAATAAGTCTCTACAAAGCTCTTCTCTAGAATATAGGTCTCCATTAATAGAGCAGAGGTTGGCCTCTGGTCAGCAGTTTAATGGGTGTTCCATTAGCTGAGTAAATGTTGTCGACCCTAATGAGAATTGTATATATGAAAGCTAGTATGTCATCCATGTATCCCACAGTAGCTGGGTTTACATGGAGCCCAATATGCAGATTATAAATCGGTCCCAAACCGAATAAAAAGGCTCCAATTAACACCTCAATCAGACCCGATTACTTCCTGGCTGCGGTTTTTCTGCACATGCCCTCCATTTTGACATAATGAGATCAGAAAATTCCAACAGTTGCCAACAGCTCTCTCCCGCGACCCACCAGTCTTCGCTGCAGACCGTCATCCACCGATTTCTGGTTTTAGGACAGTTATGAAGACTCACAAATACATTAACATATTATGACAACAATTCAGGCAAGCAGCAGAGAATACAAACGTTTAACAGTCGGACCGATTAAATGGTGGGGCAAGGGGGCAGGGCTAAAAACCTTTTAAATGATTATTTGTAGTGCATTTCTGCTTTTACAATGTATTTCCATTGCACTCTGTAAAAACCTAAAAGCGAAGAAAAAAAATAGGCGGGGACTATAGGCGGGGGGGAAACGCCTCGCGCGCAGCGTACAACGGGCTTAAGAGCAACACAATGACGGCAACTGCTGCGCTGTACAGACGGCAGATATCCATCTTGAGCTGATACAGTAAAAGATGTGCCAAACAAAGCTCTCAAGGAAGATGAATACCAGATGTGCGCATGTCACACAGCTGTTAAATGCGCTGGTGCATGTAAACAGCAGACCGTGTTAGATCACATCCCATGTAAAACAGTTGACCGTGTTAGATCACATCCCATGTAAAACAGTTGACCGTGTTAGATCACATCCCATGTAAAAAACAGTTGACCGTGTTAGATCACATCCCATGTACACAGTTGACCGTGTTAGATCACATCCCATGTAAACAGTTGACCCGCAGTCAGAATGATAGAAAAGTGGTGTGCATGTCAACCCAGCTACTGTCTGGTTTGCGTGCAGGTTACTGTGGAGAGCAGTGGTCTATGTAATCACAACCCTTATTTACAGCAATCACAGTTGAACACGCACTACATAACATCTTCAACTCCTCATGAATTGGAATGAAACATGTATCTAAAAAGGGTCAGGACAGAGTGTTAAATAGGCATATTCTTGTACTACATATGGCGTGGCTTCCCTGACAGGGATTAAGCCTAGTTCTACACAAAAATGTTAGGTTAGTGATCTTATTTAGGCGATACTACCCAAATCAATTAAAATAGGATAAATTGCTATGAGAAGGGAGAGGCTAGGAGTGTTGATACTTAAAAGGTAGGCCCATATTGGTACTCGAACCCATGACCATTCGGCTGAGAATCAAACATACAGACTAGGGCGAGTTGTATTTTTCACCAATTCAGTTAACCCAAATGGTTTGATTGATTCTTAATCCAGGACTCCATAGTCCAGAAATACTACATAGTCCAGAAACACGTAGGTGCGTTCCAAAACTAAACTTTTTCAAGCCACACCTAACTATGCCGATTTAAGGCTTACTCACGTCTACTCCCTCATTAGGTTTCCAGTCAAGAAAGAATGGATGCGTTTGAGTAAAAGTACATTTATATTATGCATTTCCCTTTTCCCCAAACCTGACAGTGAAACTGCAGTATGTATCAAACCACGAGCAAAGTGTATTGTTATTGTACCACTACAGCCTTATGTAATGTTGTGAGTGTAAGAGTGCCTTTGTCCAAGTGTGTGCATGTTTATTTACGATGCTCGGAACAACAGGACAGGCTCTGTGACAGACCAGAACGTGGTCCAGGAGCTGTCAGTAGGGGACCACTAAACAAAGACTTCAAAAAGATGAGTTCAGCTGTTAGATGTTGAATACAAAGAGGAAACTATCAGTAAAGAACGAGATCAAAACCAACTGAAAAGGAGAGTTGGATTCATCTTTGCCTGTGCCATTAGACAGTAGCCTGTGTGAATGGGTGGAGAGGGCTTAAATAAACAGCTTTATGAGGAGATGGAAAGGCGTGGAAAAGCCTACAGTGCAGTTTTTGTCATGTCTGTTTTCAACAGGGTCGTTGTTCCCGTCGTTTCAGCGCATCATTACCAGGACAGGAGCTGCTGAGAGGCAGCGGCCTAAACAAACAGCTCTGATAGAGACATTCAACTTTACTTTTCTTTTTTTAAATAACAAAAATAACACGTAAAAAAAAAAGGCAACACTTGTCCGTGTGAGTACTGCCAACACAACTGGTTCACGCATCAGAACTAATGGGAGCTCGGAACGCCAGCTACACAGAGCCACAGAGACAGAGGTGCGATTATGAAAACGAGCAGGAGAAACAACACCCAGGGCACGCCGGGGTGACAACCATCAAACACAGCAGGGTGGCAGGGTGACTCGGTACAAACTCCCAGCATGCTTGCTGCACGTTTGGGGGGGGGGATTGACTGACAGCTCTGAATATATAAATCCACATTTGCATACCCAAGAGTAATTAATGGTAATTAGTAACCAGCGGAGGAGAAGGAGGGGGGAAAAAAATGGAGGAGGATCGTGACGGAATTTATTCTCCCAGGAGTTTGGCATGGAAATTAAAAAAATTACAATAAAAATACGAGGAAAAAAAGTGCCATCTTTCTGCCGAGGGCTCATTAACATTTGTAACCTCTTGCATAAGCGGGAGCAGATTCGCAAGGCGCTTTATCTTCAGTGAGAATCAGCGAGGAATTAGATCACAGAGCCATCCACTTAGGCAGCTCTTAGTCTGTGTACGCCCGCCCAACAATTATAAAGCAGCCCCGACTAAACACAGAGCTGATTGTAATTCTACACTATGGGCACGCTAATAACCTGCACTAATCCACGCCGACTATAACATATCATTACACTCAGAAGAGGAGCTAGCGAAGAGGACAGTAGGAGAGGGGCAGACTTTTTTGTTTATTTTATTTATTTATTTTAATGGCAGGAAGTAGGAGTTTGGGCTCTCGCCATATTCCATACAGCCGTGGTTCTCAAACCTTTTTTTTTTTTGGGCTTCTATACCGGCTTTCCGAGCCCTTTTACCAGTCTAGAAGATCTTTTTCAATGTAAGATAAGAATGTAAATAGGATTTCGCATTAAAGAGTATTCCATTTTAAATGTGGTTCAAAAGAGCAAAACTATACCAATTTTCATCTTATATATTTCACCGATTTCATCACCGGTTTGCTCATGACGGAGTGGGAAAGGTTTGGGAAACTGCCATTTTGTGCTCTCAGATCCAAGAACTGGACAGTGCAATCATTTCCTTCTCACATTCCCCCTGTAGTACTTTCAAGTACCCATAGGGGTACACTTACGGCCACCAACCCCCCCATTTGAGAAACACTGCTATCAGTGTTTCTCGTATTCAGGTGGTTCTCAAAGTGGAACACGGAACTCAAATTAATATGCACCGCCCTCCCCCCAATCGATCATAGAAAAATATAAATAAATTGCTACGCTACGAGGCAACCACGCACCGCTGTCCGAAATAATCATTAGCAAATTAAATCATAATCACAACTACACTTAACAAATTGTCATTATTATTAGGACTACAACCGGTTCTAGTATTGCGGTGTAGGTTTTCATTTTGTGGTGACTATATTTCTGCATCACTTGAGTTGTGTGTGCATCGCTTGTTTGGTCAGCAGGCTGCGGGGTCGAGGACTTTTAGGACTTGCTGCCAAAGTAGTCCATTCCCAAAGGGCTTCAAGTCCACAGTGAGGGATCCCTGTTGACAGGCCATCCCTGGGGGAGAGGGCGGAGTGAGGCGCCACTCTCCCTGCTCGGCTGCGAGAACGGGCCCTCCGAGGAGACAGGCGGAGGTAGAAATGTACCGTCCGCAGAGCCAGGAGGGGTCTCTGCCTGCCACCAGAGGGAGCTCTGCCTGCCACCAGTCCCCATCTCTGCCTCGGCTAATGGGATTCCAGCTCACCTAATGGAGCGTGGGTGTCTCAATGACTTTCAGAGTGGAGCGAGTGTGCCTATGTGTGATGTGTGTGTGGACAGAGAAAGAAAGAGAGAAAAAGCAGGCCAGTGTGCGATAATGGTAATATAGCGTAATACTGAGTCAGGGAGAATGAATTTAATACAATTCTGAACTGGGATGAGAGAGGTTCAATAAGCACACCGTGTGCTGTGAAGGCCCCTTTTCCAGGCGGCGGGATTGAATAGAAGGTGATTACCAGGCGCCAGCTGTACTCTGGGTGTCCCGAGCGGGCAGGGGGAGCGGGCCTGGAGCGGTGGCACACTGTACACACAGTAGTAAGACATCTCTACGCTGCATCTGCCTTTCATGGGATATACCCTACCAAGTCTCTAAATCTGCATGTAAAAATTATCTTCTCACTTATCCCTATACCTGAGGGTAGAAGTCTGTATTATGGCACTAAATCATTGGGAATTACAGATCGTAACGGAATATCGTCACATTTTAGGTCTAGTAGACGAGTGAAGGGAGATTCAGTTTATTGTTGGTCCTCTATGCATGAGTACAGGGAGATAAGCACTGGCTAATGCCTTACGGGCCTCATTAATGCCCTTTGGCTTTTAGTCCTGGAATTATTGCAATGTAAAGCAAGGTTCTATTGCAGGCGTTATATTCAAGAACAACACGTATTTACACAGTATTTTGTTGTTGGCCCACACCAGTGTGGAGATAGTGTTGGCAGAAGTGAGGTGTGCTGCAGAGCTGGCTGCTGTTCTACAGGGATACTGTACACTTACTGTTGTTAGCATAACAGCGGAGACAACAGCCTCGGAGTGATACACAACCTGGCCCCTCTGTGGCAGCGCCACACGGGCTGCGGGCATGCGGGCATTAAGCAACTATCTGCCTCCAAAAAACCCAGTAAACAAGAGTTTGAGGTTCAGCGGCTAATATTTAATAGTCGCACACAGCTCTCTGTGGTTTGCTTTGGAAGTGTTCGTTTGAATACATTTACAATCGTGTATTTATAAATATTACTTTCAACGACTTGATTCAGCTCTGATAAGATCAACAAAACGGGATGCCAAAATATCAGGAACAGATTACTTTGCCTTCATTTCGTGAATAAAACTATCCTAAACATTGCTCTAGCTGCTTAGCTAGGTTTTGAAGCGTGTTTGCTATGACTTAGAGCTGTTTCTCCAGACAAAGGCAATCACATCAGGACATTTCATTGTGTGTTTGGGCCGGGGCCAATTTCAATAAGGGTGGGGAAAATGACAATATCAAATGCGAGTTTGCACGAATCCACTTTTGTTGTGTTGGGAGATCAAAAAAAAAAAAAAAAAGAATTATGTTCAAACAATATGACAGCCACAAAATGCATTACTAAAAAGAATCCATTGAGGTTTGGTGGAGATATTGCGCTAGGGTTTAATTTCTGTCGCTGTATTGCTCACCGGGCCTGCACAGTGAAACAAGACAATCTACTTTACAGCATGCCTGTAATACACATAAGGGTGGAAGGGGGTTTGGCTGTGGTGTACAAGGCAAAGACACGCGATAATTAACTTCAAGTCTGTCCCTAATAGGGCTTAATAGAGGCTTTAGATGTTCAGAGGGAAGCCTGATGGCTTCAACACAGAGGCCTTCGCTGACAGTGAACCTCTGGATCAGGAAAGACCAACAGAACCTCCCTGTCTCCTCTCAGAGCAATTATGTAAAGCCTTTTGGGTTTATCTGCTGGAGATAGGCAGAGATAGTGCTACAGCCATTAACTAGAATTAGAAGTAGAGAAGTGAAAACCACCCGTTTTAGCAGGGAAAAGCTAGCAGATACAAAATAGTGTATATCCAAATAGTGAAGGTCCATGTATTTTCACAAAACGAAACGGCATACCCGTCAGGCTTCCTGGACGCAGGAAGCCTGGCAGGTCCTCGGCCAAAGAAGATCAGATAAAGAGAAAAAAAAAAAAAAAAAAAAAAGAGGACACCGACTTATTGTACTGGCGTGAGGGAAGGAAGGGGGACAGTGAAGGAAACCACAGGTACAGAAACTGCCGCATGCTTGGCGAAGACGTGTCGGCTCAGCCGCATCAATGCCTCCGGGCAGTACTTCCGCCAGTCAGTCAGCCCCAAGCTCAGCACTTAAAGAACGGTCCAACACCCATGTCAGATACAGGATGTTGAAAGCAGGAAACTCAAACTCACATTTAAACCTCGCCCTTCCCACCAGATGAGAGTTCAGCAGAATAGGGTTGTCGCCAGGCATACAGTATGATATTTCAAACATTTTCAATACATTGTCAGCATGCAGAAAATTAATCATTGGGTTTGGCATTTCTTAACCTAACTATAAGATTACTTTCAATGAAAGCATAATGCGAAGAAGACGACAACGTATTCACACACGCATACAAACACACACGCCGCTGTGTAGCATCGTGCTACCTCCAGTAGCCTACATATTCTCACAGACATCTTATATAGAACTAGACTCTACAAGCCCTGAATGGCATTAGCCATTGTGGGTAGTCGCAGGCAGCAAAAACACTATGACTCACCTAGGAGCACCTATTGAGTATAAGGCTACAAACTGCTGTGATTAATGTAACTAAATGTCTCTAGAGTTCTTGTTTAAGCACAGACAGTGGCAGATCAGATTCGAGACTTTTCCCTCATGGGAACTATTTTTTTTTATCTTACATAAATAAAGTCTGTTATACTCATTCATGGTATCATATATTTTAAATGGGTATTGGCCTATATAAAATAAAACAAAATCGATAATATTATATATAGTATATACGTGTAAATGTCCATTAAAAGGTTGCAAGCAGTGCATGTCTATACAATGCTAACATGGGGCCAAGCAGTGTCACACCTAGGTCTCTAGCTGGGTCATGAACTGGTCAGCGCTGGTTTACTTTTTTGGGTGCCAATGCCCAAAACAGGTCCTTCCGAGGTCATAGCTTCATTGTGAAAGGGATTTATACACGAGAGGCTAAAAAGTTCAATTCTACAGCTTTGGCACAGCCAATTCACTACATGGATTGAAAATCATCTTCCTTATACAACAGGGATGGTAGGCAAAACCCAGCTAATTTAATAGTGATTATAGCTTTACACACTGCTGTTGACTGTGGTAGTGTTAAGACAACCGCCAGTAGAAAAAGGGAGGTTTTGTATTTGCAGAGGCTCCTCTGAAGAAACCTGCCTGCCTTTGCACACAGCACTCAAATCTAACGATAAGGAGAAAGTGCTATTCAAACACTGTCAAAGTCCTTTGCCTCACCAGCCAGCCAACATGAATGAATATAGAACACAGGATGATGGCTGATGGTGGCTGCTGGTCCTATGTTTATTGTGATAAAGATTAATAGATTAATAACCTCAACACTCGCTGCAAAGGATCCCAGATTCCTAGTATCTCAATGACCTTTGAGATACTAGTTCCCAGTTGAGTCCAAAACTATTAAGCAGGTCACAAAATCTTGATTAAAAACATATTATCCAGACACAAGCACACTGCTGAATCCACAGACTAGCATTTATGCACAGCAACGCATAGTCCAACTAATTAATTAGCCTTCTATATTACATCTCCTCTGATATGAATGTTAATGAGAGCGTAATTCGCTTCAATGTTAGTCCAGATTACAAAACTGACTCAGCAGGTTTACTTTAAAAACCCTATTTGGTGGCACTTTATTTTGCTAAACACTATGAATACGCTCTAATAAAATTAAGATTGCACAAGGCAGTACTTTGGAAGAATAGAAAGTAGGCCTTTTTTTTTTTTTTTTGCTTAGTGAGCTGGAGCTTGGTGCTTAACTGACTGAAGACACTATTTTCACTAAAGTTAAACAGAATTTGTTTTTGTCCCTGCATGCCTTCAATAAATCTCTACATTAAACCGCTAAAATTGATAGGGGTAATAAACCCTCTGTATAATCCATTGCACTGTTAAATGACCATGGAGGAACCTCTGTGCCCCCCCAGGGAAATACAGTGGCTGGTTTACTGACCCAGTGCCCACAAGGTTCCAATAATCCTTTTGGCCTCCATGGATTTAGCTGTCAATTCGCTCTTTGATTGGCATACTTCTTTCCTCACAAGTAAACTGCTTGATCCAAAAAGTATTGAAAGTAAGGTAACGTGCATATTACCCACTGCCAGCCAACAGTGGCCTTTTAAAAACACACATTTCCAATAAGAACCTTTGGGTCACCTGCTTTCCATTGAAGCTGGCTGAAGTAAGACATTGGTCTTGATGTTATGGCTGTACTGGCAATCCTGCCTTTGTTAAAACTTTATGGGATGAGTGATAAATTATGGTACACCATAAACGGAATAAAAACATAAAGCCAAACCCGGCAGGAACGCGAAGGCTCCTAGTCCCAGTTTTAAAGTAAAGGAAGGTTAACGAGGGAGATTTTAACCATATTCAACCTTCAATCCAATTTGCTACATAAATATTAAATTACAATACAGTAACTGGGATATTAGATCATCCACATAATTAACCATTAATCATTCAGATAAACTACGGAATCCATTTATTTTATTAAATAGGCTACTGAGGTTTTAAAGCTTAGGAAGAGGATCTAGTAAATTATGAGAAAAAAAGCCTACCCAAAAAGGATATTTATAGAGTTTTGTAAGAAAATGTAATGTTGTGAGCCATTGTTTCACCCATTAAGCGTCTATCACAGTCCCAAACAGGTTAAATAAACTGGCGAATTAGACATACATAACGGTACGCGTTGCTAATCAAGTATAATACAACAGGGGTGCTTATTGTTTCATTTTAGAAAATGTGACAACCAGAAGCATATTAAATGTGCGCCAGAGTCAATAAACAATCTAGGTCGCCTCGTGCCAGGTATGGCGCTGATATGATTTCATCTGAAGCCCCCCAAAGGTTGATCACGTCACAGAGCTGTCACTCACACAATAGTGAAACTGTATTATCGAGTATTTAGCCACACACACACACACACACACACACAGACTGACACCTTTACTAAGATTGATAAAACAACCCATGTGCCATTTCAAATTTAAGAAAGAAAAAAGAAGGGGAACAGTATAGACTAACCGACAGAACCACAAACACTTAATGGCAAAATAATATCATATTTTTCTGCCTTGGAAATCATTGAATCATAAAAGCTAGCTCGCAAATAACTCAGATCTCATTAAATGATTGCAACTGGTCTTGGAATGATTACTTTCCAATAATAATATAGTCCCTTTCATTTGAATTCACCTTTACCCATCATGGATAACTGCCCATGCCAAGTGTACATCACAGCTTGCATGGAAGTCCTACAGTATTTATTGCAAGGCTACACACCACAGGCCTGTAGAAACCCTCTGCAGTTTCCGCCAGCACATTGGAGGCGAACATCTTTGTTGTCGTGGTAATTAGGAAAGGAGTTTCCCCATGGAGATAGTCAGTTGACCCAGTTGACCCAGAAAAACAGAAAGATTTTCCAGTGTCATCTCACCCACTGGTAGCCTGGCACAAACCCAGCTCAGCTGCTAGCTAACTAACTAGCCGCTGGGTCTCTGGCAGAAAGATCCCGGCGCTAGCAGATGGTCTCAACAAGCTTCTGTAATTATTAGGCTTCATCCAGACATAAATATAAATTATTTCATAAACTTTGCAGTGTCACTATATCTAGGCTACTCAATGCCATCTGATGGGGCTCTCTATTAGAAATGGGTACGTCAGCGACTGTGACTGACGGGAACTACAAGGCAGCAAAGTTTCCCAAATGAAATTTGCTAATGTGATAAGATTTCTGAAAACCTCAGGCACTTCTCTATTGCCAGAACAATACATGTCGTTTCTTACTTTTGTGAGGCTTGTCCCATTTTTGTCAATTTTTAAATTAATTGCTGAAAGATTGCTATTCTTCTTCTTAAACCTAAATCCCTATTCCATATGCTGTTAGCTGTCCCCTTTTGCCACCGGGAAAAAACACCCATCGTAATTGCCGTTTTTAGCACAGCAATAGCCAACAGTGGCCATGAGGGGCAACAATGAGCACAGGGAAGAGGCAATAAGAGGAATCCCCAAGACTGTCGCCGCCAGTTTTAACGTTAAGGATAAAAGCTCTATTTCTAACTTCTATTTTTTCGTTAAACATACGATAACCAATAATTAATCCAGTGAATCCTCTTTTTCATAAAAAAAAAGTATTTACAGCCCAACCTATATTGTGGCACATCACAGTTACTGTAGCTATATCATCAGCTATCAGCAGGTTTAGTTGAGGAAGGACAGCTAACTTTTTCCCAGTGCTCACACATTTAATTCTCTTAGCCATAATCTCTTCCATAACCATATTCCATGATCCATACTAAAATGCGTGCTTTTCATGTATATATTTAAAAGATGCCGACAATGCTATCGGTCCCAAAGATCAAGATTAAAATGGGCTCTAGTAATAATCCAGCTTGACATTTACACCAGCAATCACTTGGTTGTGTTTATTTGTCAAGTGCTCCTATGGAGATATAAACCGCCATGTATAAACACCTTGGCGTGTTCAAGCACCAGCTAAACTGCCTGCATGTAAATTGGCTGTCTAATAGAGTAGGAGCCATTAGAAGACGCCAGAACACATTCCACCCTAATCTGAATGACATGACAGCATATGTCTGTATGGAGGACCTTTGTTTCTCATTGACACGATGCACCCTACTACTGTAGCCATCTGTCGGGTTAGGGAGAGGAGCACAGCAGGACCGCCAGACAATGCACAAGCTGCCTAGCATGACTGCTATTAAATATGGAGGAGAACAGGCGTCTCCTGATCGGCCCCACCTCAGAGGCCCGCGGTTTTATTACTCATGATCAAGCAATGTGCGTGTGTGTGTGCGTGTTTGCGTGTGCACGTTTCCCTTCCCTGTCATGTCCCACTGCCTTTGACAGGCTGCTAAGAAGGGCAATCATGCACCTCTTTACTCAGGATGCTCACACACACACACACGCCCGCACACAACACACACACACACAGAGTGCTGTTAGTTCAGCCGCCAGCAGAGGCGATTCAGCGGTAACCACATAACAACATGCATGATAATAATTCAAGAATGGGTCTTGAAGTTTGTGGTTAAAGACTTTTTTTTTTCTGGCTGTAAAGCACTTTGTTATGCTATTTTTACAAAACGAAAAGAGAGTCTGCTGAATATGTCATTAGAGGGGGTGAGGGGAACCTCCACCAGGAACTTGTGGGTATCTAGTGTTACACAGACTACTGGATGATTATACAGCGAAACGGGGTAGTTTCTAGTTGGATACTGATTATCTCTGTTTCTATTTACAATTCAATAAATACAAGCACAATTCATTTGCAGCTAGTTATCGATATATCTTAACCCTTTCTCTTCAAAACTCCACCTGACATTGACTTTTAAAGAGAGATGTGAATGTCAAAGCGTTTGTCTCTGCAGTGAGCCATGGAGGAATAGCATGGAGTCACCAACGCGCTGATTTAACAGGCTGGCTGCCATTGGTCTTATAGCAGCCATCTAGCATGCAGCCATTGGGAGCTGTACCATTACAATTAGGGATACACGATATATCGGTGGCCGATATATTATCTCCGATAAATGAGAAAATAAAATTATCGTCATCATTCCGATAATGGAATTTCAGCCGATAATTACATCTGATAACTTGGAGCCTTTTCTCACAATAGCTGCGCTTCTTCTGTGAGAAAAGTCTCCCCCTCATTCCATCCAAGTAGCAGCAAGCTCTCCTCTCACCATCATTTGGATTCCTTTTATTTCATTGCATTTACCAAGAATAGCATTAGATTTGGCTACCGTATGTTCTTTGCCATTACGTTTTAGTCATTTCAGGGAAAATCCTTAAAGACAGTCAGTAATTGTTTGTTTTCTTTTCATTTATTTATGCTAACCTGTTTTGACTGGCTGTCATTAGACATTGTTTTATTAAACAAGCACTACATGTTGGTTTTCTCTTGAATTTATATGAATTGCAGAGAGAAAATAATAAATATTTGATGAAGAATGTCAGTAAAAAATGGCCTTCCTTGTGTTAATTGGCAGTGGGAAAATGAACTGGTCAATCCAAAGAGTTAGCCTGTGCATCGCTGCTAGGTCCATACATACAGTATACAGTAATATATTTTCAAACCTCTGAAGAGAAAAAAATAAAAGAATAAATGATAATTATTACCATTATTAATCCGTTAATATTATCTGCAGATGAATTTAAAACAAATATAGAATTGTTGAATAAGTAGTAATACAGGACAGTTTGTCGCTAAATTTAGTTTGAAGCTAGTTTAAGCGAGGACGGGTGCGTGTGTGTGGGTGCGCGTGCATGCATGCACATTTAAAAACGCAGACACTAAACTCAAGTTCAGACAGCGCTTGACAACTGCCCACGGATTCTAATAAACTTGGGTAAAGAGAAAGAGGAAGCAACCGCTTGCAGTTGCAACACAGCTCTGCAATACACAGTTTCATAATGTCTAAAAACTCAAATAGGACCCTGCAATAACCGTAAAAAATGAATGAATGAATACACCACCCTCCACAAGCATAAAGTCATAGTCAAATTAAACACAAAATCTGTGTGTTTAGCCATCAGGTGACTGAGTCACGAGGGTCCCATTTATCACAAAGTGCTTAAAAATTGTTTTTGTTGGTATCATAACAGAAGCGTGCACACTGGTCACCACACCTTAGGAAGGATGTGGGGCTCTGAAAATAAAAGCACACCTCACAGCCGCTCTGTGAAGCATATTATTTGACCAACTCGCTCTTCTGCAAAAGAGGCACGGTTTCTGCGCCTTTTTCATTTATCTGCAGAAGAGCAAAGTTTTATCATAAACACTACCTGAATAAAAGACAAAACTCAGTTAGCCTGAAAAATAAAATAATCTCTTTTCTACTTGACGTTTATTATCGGCACCCTCCTAAAGTCTTGCCTCTTCCCCACAGTCTTCAGCCTCCCTTTTCATGTTCGAATGACTTGATGAAATGGTTGCTGTCATTTAATGCCCTTTTATGCCTATATAAATGACAACACTCCCTTAAACATGGATTTGTGTTAAACAGGTTGACAAGACTACAAGGAGAACTCCTATAGGCCTTCTTCCTGAAAACAAAAACACACACAGCTGAGATAAGGTATTGGATGTTTACCTCCATTGTCTCTGTATTATTTCACACCACATAGCTTCAGTACTTTCACGGGGAAAGTCAAATCCTAGGCAGGGAATTTATGTAGTAACTGAGACAGAGCTTTGATTGCTACCATATTAGCTTACTGTGCTTGTGGGTGATGGTTTTCTTGGGCCTAGGGTGGGGGCTTCACACATTTATTATGGGCAAAGGCAAGAAAAACAACGTGACTGACTGATTCCCATTCTTGTGTCTCATCCACTGCTAACCGGTTCCAAAGGGAATTAGCCAGACTGTGGTTATTGCTCCTCTAGGCCTTAGAGATGGGGAGAATATACATTCTACCACACGCCTGTTTAAAAGGAAGCACAGCTACATGTAGGATAATGTCCAGCAGCATGTGTATGCGTGTGTGAGGGAGACAGTGAAAGCAGGGGTTTGACCTTCTGACTAGATAAGATGCCTTTTGAACCGCCCCTACAGGAAGAGGAATTTCCTTAGTGTCCAAACCTGCAGCTAAGTTGAGCATAAAGTTAAGCATACTTTTTTTTTAAAGCGATCCAGTTGTTTGTACGTTCTCAGCATTGGCAATGCTCCGAGCTGCTATTATGTTGAATTAATAGGCTAAATTACAATGTGAGAGCACTACAGGAAGGAAAACATTTCTCATGAGTGCACATAGTGAAACAAGTTTATATTCTAAGTCTCAACAGTAATATGTACTTGGAGAAAAAAGCCCGTTGTTAAGTGTTCTCAGTGTCGCTCTTTAGTAGTGCAACCCTCAGGACTTCAACTCCCTCTCTCTTTCAAGGAACTGAAACACTGATAAAAAATATACAAGAAAACATTTTTAAAAAGGAACACCAAACGAGGTTTCCAGTTTATTCATGACAAGCAGGAAACAAATGTAATTAGTCGTAAAAGCAGAATTCTTCCAAGGCCTTTGCACAAGTTGCCATCACAGTACCAAGGCTGCTAACTTTCGCTTGATTTCAAAGAAGAATACATTTGCCATTTGAAAAAGAAAAATCATAGCGTAATGGAATTAGCTTAGTGTCAACAGCGCTTTGATTCAAACGTGGCTTTGAACACTGGTATATTTGAATTTGTGTGTGTGTGTGTGTGTGTGTGTGTGTGTGTGTGTGTGTGTGTGTGTGTGTGTGTGTGTGTGAGTGAAAGTTTCCTGAATCCACCTATTTTTATTTATTGCTCATTTACTTCCTATTCAGGATCACAGGAGGGCTGGAGCCTTTTTCGAACGGACTATGGACGCGTGTCTCATGAAAGCAGTGTCTATTTAGTGAAGGTTTAAAGCAAGCCCAGTCAAATCCCGGGTGAGAGGCAGCGCGACAGACATTCTAAACATTCCAAAGGAACAGAGGAGAAGCTGAGCTCAGAGACACGAAGAAGTTGAGCTCAGGCCTCGGGGTAACAAGTCCACACCCGAAACAATGAGGGTCTTTTGCCTCTAGTGGGACTGGCAAGAGGGGGGATTCCCTCCCAGAGCAACGAGAACGCCATTACTTAAACCTAGTTCAGGTGTCGAATACCAACCATGGATAGTCAAAGACAAGCACCATTAAAAGGTCCTCATTTACATTATAGCACCTCTAGAACTACTCTGAGACATATAGGAGAACTACTTATTGAGCGCAAAGCCCCGTTTCTACATCAACTCCAATATCGCTATGTAGCCTATATCTAATAGTAAAATTACTAAAATAAATTAAAATTGTATTAATCCTCCTCCTAACTTAACACAGAAGGCTACTGCTATTTATCAGCCACACTGGGGAAGGACTATGGAGGACAACAAATATTTTACGCTTGGAAATATACTCCAAGCGTAAAATAATGATAGCGTGACCAAACGTACACTGAAGCAAAAATAGGTTGATGCCTGAAACCCAAGCGGTATCTCCCAGCGCTCATTAGTGCTACTTGGTCACCACAAGGTATTTTCAACCTGCCGTTCACGTCACAATCCTCCACCTTCCCACACAATGACTCGTGCATTTGGTAATCCCCATGGGAATTTAGTTGAAAATACTTGATTGTCAAAGCCACGTGTTTATCTAAACTGGTATCCAGGCTATAATTAGGAGAGTATGCTATGTGTCCCCTAGGCACTGCAACTGTGCAAATACTACAGTGCCAATCGCCGTCATATTTCCTGAAGCCAGAGTACAGCTTCAGCTATCAATCAGTGCTGCGTTAGGAGTCAGAACAAACGTGTGTGGAAGTTTGAGAGAAAGAATATAACACCATGAAGTTAACCTCGTTGAGCCAGCCCAGAAGGCTACAACTGTGGACTACTTTCGAGTTTAACCACAACAAATCATATGTGAAATGTACGTGTTACTAATGCTGTAATATTACTGAGAACCTTGAAGGAGTGATATGGCGTGATGCTGAAAGTGTTTATTTTTATTACAGTACGGTTATTTTTACGGTGAGTCAAAAGTAGTTTGCAAAGGCTCACAAAATAATTATACCAATAAACGAAATGTATAACTTAAACCATAATAGGTTTGTTAACAATCCAAACTGTAGGCAAACGAAAATGTTCTGCCGGGTGAACAATGTCGGCAGTGTTCACCAACACGAATTATTTCTGTCAAACATCTTTAGAAGTTACAATAGCTTGTAAAAAACACATATTGGCCACAAATTTGACAATAGTTTGCGTTTTTAATCTATCGCGTAGCCTATCACTAGTTTCCAGCGCAGGCCCCATAACACAGGAAACTGTTGCAACTAGGCGCGCCTCAACAATTCCCAATCTACACACACTGCGCTCCCTCACAAAGACTGGGATTCCTTGTTTGCATCCATGCAAAGTAGATGTCAAATAACATACGCGCTCGATTTGCATTCCTAAACACATGCATACTGTCCATTATCAGATGTAGGAGGAACCGCTATAGCCTACACAGATAAACCCGAAAGCATTCAAATCACAATTCTTCCCAAACTTATGCAATCTAATGCAGAAAGCTAGGAGAGGCTAACGATGGGTCATTAAACTTTTCCTACTTACCAACACCATACTTTTCCTTTTTAGTGGGCACCCAACGAGACATTCTCGGTACCGAAACGTCCCCGAGTTTAGATTTTCTCTTCTAAAATAGATCCAGATGTGAACTTGCGTATTGATGATCAGTTTTCAGATTTCCCTTAGCTGTAAGGAGCTACAGCGAGCAGCCATTTTCCACCAGTGACAGGATGCTCCACGAGGGGGCAGACTGGAAAACAACAGCAAACTTTTTGGAACTGAGTAGGCGTTGATGCACTGTAGGAGGCCTGGCAAAGTGGCAAGTGTGGTTAAATAACTGAAGAAAGTTTATTAGATTGAGTCTCGCTCGCTTAACAGGGGCGCGGCTGTAATGAAACCCATATATAAATAACTTATTTAAATGGTCTAAATCAGCCTATGTGGTTAATTTAAATACATATAATAGTGTAGTATTCACTGTGCCCAAACCCAGTGTGAAAAAAATGTGCATTGTGATAAAACTTCTGGCATCAACAAACGATCACAGCCTCAGCTCATTTTGGATCCTTGCAATCTGTAATGAAGAAGGTTTTGTTTTTGCTGAGGAATGATGAAGCAGAAATAAGTCAGATGTCAAATATCTGATATCCTTTCTATTTACTGCCTCCACTGTTCACTGCATGTGCGCTGGCGAATATTGAGTAGCCTATTGCCAGCAGAGGGCGGTGATACTCTCCTTGCTTGCGGTCATACCTGACCTCATATAAACGTTTTTACTATTATTTTTACCCCACAAAACATAGGAAACACACACAAATTACTTTAAATTAATAATTTAACTTGGTTTCTCAACTCATGTTGCTGTGGATCTTAGATCATGGTCAATGCCATTTTTAAGATTGTAATTGTAATTAAGATGGTAAAATATTTGGGAACTAGCCTATTATTTATCCCACTGAGAGATGAAAAACCCTAAGAGCCAGTCAAAGTTGAACCCAACTGGAAAATTCCCCAAAATAAAAGCAGGATCTTGTCTTCAGACTTCAAATGACACTTTTGTGTCACAGGACATTGTGCGGGGCACGGTTACTCAACCTAATGGGCTCAGGGCTATTTTTCAGACCGTTGCAGAGTTCACATGGCTTGAACAGCGACTTGAGGATAGCGGCGGCTCATCTGCAACCAACCACGAGATCACAAGAACTACAGTAGGCTATACAGCAACAGCTCTTGGACAAAGAGGGTTTTGAAGCAGTCACTGAGCAATTGAATAACATGGGTAATCTGCCAATTAAGGTCGCTCTGTATCATGTATTTCCATTGTATGCATTAAAAATAAACTAAATTCACCAATAGTGAATGTTCCTTTTATGTTTGTATGTTGAAATTATAGTCCTCTTCAAAGCAATTACTGCCAGCTATACTGCAATCTAAACGTGTTATTTATATTGTTGATAAACTGCCTTCTAACACATAAACCTCCCAACTTACAGTAAGACAACAACAACAAAATAGATTGTCTTCACTCCTTAAGTTGTAGCCTATCTCTATGTGTGTCACTCTCCCCTCCTCCTCTCCTCCTGTATTGGATGTTCAGCCTCTCTGTAAGTCATTTGCTGTCCACAGCACCCCTCACTTCACTGCATGCCTGGCTGTTGACGTTGTGCTGCTGTTGTGCTAGTTGCTCAGGAGGAAGGCCAGAGGAGAGTTGGTGCGGAGCCGTTCCACACAATAAAAGATTTATATCCTTCAACACAAAGCCTGTCATTTCTGGTAAGTATCACTCATTGTCATTGTGAAATAGCATTCTGAAAGCAGGGCATAGCATCTATAATTATGATTTATCTCACTTCAGCATCTGTTATCATGTTCATATTTTGTGACAGCAGTGTTCTGGTTGCCACTTGTTCCTCGCAGGCATATTTTTCTATGAGTCACGGTAAAGCAGGACAGTTGAGCCAGGGGACACTCTAGTACTTCCACTATAAGAGCGTTTATTTGGCGCTGAAACCCGAGAGCTAGTGGAGGCTACCTGAGCCGGGAGACATGACACTGCGAGCGACAGCTGTCCACCTGCGCAGGCCTCCGAGCTGGAGGGGGTCTGGCGACGAGGCCCACTGGCGGAGCCTGATGGTGGAGGGGGAGGTTGCCCCCCAGGCCGCCAGTGCCCCTCGCGCCCCCCGGCCCCAGAGCGCCATCGAGGGAGGTCGGATGGACACCTGGCTACAGCAGCTGGAGAGAATTCACAGCGGCCGCCACCTTAGCTCCTCTGTCCAGGACAAGGTGACGCTTTTCAACGAGCGCACTGCCTCCATGCCAGCCCTTAACAAAGAACCCGTTGGCGCCATGCACGGCCAACAAGGGATCCCCCTCTATAGCGGGGACTACCCCTCAAGCGGGGGCGCCAGCCAGTGCGAGAGTTCACCGGGCAGCCAGGACTCCCTCCAAGCTGGACGCCGCTATCCTCTGGAACGCACGGAGAGTCGGGAGAGAGCGCGCTTCACCCAGGCCCCGGGGGCTGAGCAGGGCAGGCTCAGTTCTCTTGCTCCGGTCACGATTGGCTGGCTGCCAGTCAAACGGAGAGCGACGGTGTCTGAGGACCGCAGCCAAAATCCCTCCATGGATCACGCTGCCAGCCAGGTGAGGCTCAGCACACCTGATGTTGTTTGGCCAATCCAGATATGTTCCGAGCGTGCAGCTGATCACCAAGTGTGTTATTCATTTGCTACAGTTGATGTTAGGGGATTCTCTGGAGGTTGCTGCCTGGGAATTTCTCTTAAAATATGAATATATATATATATATTTATATTTATATAATATTTCTTACTTACAATACAAGATGACAACCCCTAATGGTATAAACATATGAAATTCAATTAATTCTAATTTGAAGTGTTGAATGATTATTACATGTACTCCTTGACTGTGTTATGTTTCACCCAAGCTCACTGTTTATGTTTGAAACACAGGCTGTAAGGGACAGTGAGAGTGTAGAGGGAGGAGCAGAGAGTAGCCTATATTGCCAGCCACTCAGCACTCAGGTGTGAGGAGAGCATGCACTTAAATAATGTTTCGGTATGGCGGTTCAGTCGGTCTTAGCCCTTTTAGCAAAAACGTGTTTACAATTATGCTTTATTTTTGAGGTGTTTTGTTTTTTTCTGACTTCTGCATTTGGAGTCAACATTAAAAAATATGTGATTGAAATCCTCACTGGTTGTCTAGGTGAGACAGAGAAAGCTCTGAAACCCCAACGGGTGAAGCGCTGTGTGAGGGAGGTGAAAGGTGCATCGTGCCAGGCAGAGGCAGACAAAAAAACGCACAGAGCCACAGAGAGCCATTAGCAGTCAAGTCTCAGTTACCCGGGGAGAAGGCAGTGCGCAGGCATGCTTTGAAAACAGCTTACTCGGCAGGAGCTCAATGCATTCTCAAAAGGTTTTACAACTCATTTGGTGCTGTGGAGGCAGAGATTGAGCTTTGTGCCCTGAGTGGATGGCGCGTGGCATAGGCCTACACAGCAAATTCAAAGGTAGTTTTTACCCAATACACTAACCTAATGACATTGACAGAATGACGTGGTTCGCAGCTTTGAGTGCATCAATGTAACGTAGCCTATCTCATGTATAGCATGGAGACAGCCTTTAAGAGACCTTTAGACATGTGAAATTACCATGTAGCTTACACTAAATATTAGCTTAAATAGGTAAAATTTGTATTGATAAGCAGTGTCCGTGCTTACTATCATGTATGAATGTGTATTTCTATTTAAAGGGACACTGCTCAATTGTGTTATTGCACCCCCCAGAACACAGAAAAGTCACCGCAGCTTGTTCGTAAACACAACTGCGTGAGTGTGGGAGGGGCTAGAATTCTCACTGGTTTTCAACCAATCAGCATTGTTTTTGGATTCAACCTCTGAGGCGAGTGGCCCCCCTGCACTCACACAGTTGTGTTTACAAACAAGGCGTGGCTGTTCTGAATTCTATGATGCGATTCAGGAGTGTCCCTTTTAAAATAGTTAAAATATCCTGTTGTCCAAGTGCAATGTTTTTGAAAATCCTCTATTTCAGGTGAAAATGAAACAGCCCATTACTCCAACATTGCAGAACAATTCCTCCAATGCCAATGGCTTCAGACATCTGGGTATGTACTGAATTTAATAACCAGCTGATTATATTTTTGGTGTAAAAGGTGACCAGTCAACCATAGAGCATATAGTGCAAGCTTCATCAATCCCATAAACCCACTATTACATACAGTAGTGTTTAGTCAATTACTTTATTGTAGTTTCAGATGATACCGCGTTTTCAATTGTAATTATACCTTAAGAATATACAACTTAGGCAACTGCAGGTTTAGGGCTAGCCTTATAGCGAGATATGCCAAAGTTTACCTGTCCTTAATCACCTCTGATCTGGGATGTTGGCCCCCTGTCTTCGTTCGGTTGCTACACACTGACTGACTGGATGATCAGTTTAATGAATACTTCAAAACCATGCTTATCTCCAGTACAGTGTAAGTCCAGCTTTTGTCGGCTATTGTTTGCATTGTGTTCATATGGTTATAGCCAGTGAGCTGACAAGAGTATACGAGATTCACTGTAGGATTTATTAAACGCAGAGCGTTGCCATCTTTCCATGTTTCATGTCTTCGTTCCGTTTGTGCCTGTACTCACAATATAAACCAATGAAGAATAGAGGCACCAGGAGGTCTGAAAAACCACAGAAAATGACGTGAAAGGGAAGGATAAAGGCGACAGGGGGGAAAGATAAGTGGAAACGGGCGCCGCCTGAAGATGGAGTCGTGTTAATCTTTGAACATGGCGGCCGAACAAGCTCTGGGCTCAGTCTAACGCTTGATCTTTCAACCTTTTCCTTGTTTGTACATAGATTATCCCGAGGCTTCTCCTGCTCACAGGGATCAAAGCCACTAAATACCACAGCAGTAAAAGACTGGCAAGGATAGGGATATTAAATACCTGGAATCATGTATTCAAGTTACATCACCATGGTATTTTGCATGTAAAATATTAGACTCAAAATGATGTTGTCCCTTCAGACAACACAATTGACCAAAAAACTTAAATTTTACAATAGGGGACATTTGAATCCTAAAAATATAACGGACACACTAAATTAAATAAAACAAAAAAAGTTGGGAAAATATTTATATTGGAATATATGAATATGCTGTACCAGTGCTTTATATGTCATTACAAATGATGTTTGAAGAGTAAACAACATTTGCCTGATACTCCCAGCAATGCTCTGATAAATCAATAATAAATCACTTGTTAGTCAATCAAATGGGGTATAAATATTCATATTTGGAAACACTTCACAGTGCTGTAATTACATGCACACAAATAAACCACAGCTTAGATCTCATGGAAACCCCATCCGCAAAAAGCAACAAACCACTAGCATATGCGTACCCACGGAAAGGTGTGAATGCTGTAAATCAGTACTTCAGAGACAGCAGTGCTTAGTGCTGCGATAACAATTTATGACAAATGGTAGCAAAAATGCTAATCATTTTTAACAGAATGGTAACATTGTATGTTGCTGCAAGAAAATTTACTTTTTGTTGCAAAAGGTTTCCTGCATTTTTTGCTGGAGCACATTCTGGTTTTGTCATTAATACATTTAACAAGCTGTCCCGAACACATCAATACAGAGTAGAATTAGAAAGAAAGAAATAACTGTGAGCTGTTCATGGCAATTGCAACAACTGAAGAGAACTGCAACCAAATCTATCCATCTAGGAATCTAGCTACAGTATCTAACTAGCAAGCTATGTAGCTAGTGATAGAGTTATACTGATGGCTCTGGTGGGCATTAGTTTAATTAGAACAACCTCTTTGCAGTCACTTATTGCCCCCTCCTTCCATAAATGGCACATTTAATAAAAATGAGGTGGCCTGTTCTTAATGAGAAAATGATTATGTGGACACTGCTTGTTTTGACTGGCCTGCAATTCTCTCTATTCACTCCTACCACTTAGAGGAAGCTCAATACAATGTGAAATAAATTGCCTGGATGGGAACTGGGTGGGAGTTTTGCCATATGGCGGCTCCTTTATTCTGCTGTGGGATTCTGGAATCAGCTGTTGTCTTAGAAGTACAGTACAGGCCAAAAGTTTGGACACACCTTCCCATTCAATGTGAATGGGAAGGTGTGTAC
>JAODLI010002381.1:0-10568 GCA_027575585.1 Percopsis omiscomaycus
CTTTCTCTCTCTCTCTCTCTCTCTCTCTCTCTCTCTCTCTCTCTCTCTCTCTCTCTCTCTCTCTCTCTCTCTTTCTCAGGTAGCAGTGATAACTGCTCCAGACTGGTTCAGCTCACAATGCCCCCTGGAGGACGTGCAACGCCACATCTCCTCCTTCATGGCCTTATCCGCCCCGGGGCCCCACGCATTCCTGCTGTGCATCCCCGTGAAGCAGCCTGTGGACGGGGAGGACCGGGCCCTGGAGGCTCTGGAGAGGCTCCTGGGCCCCTCTGTGACCAGCAAGCACAGCCTGGTCCTCTTCACCCATGTGGAGGAGCTGGAGGAGGTGGAACAGCTGGGGGATCTCCTCAGCACAGGGTGCAGAGACCTCCTGGAGCTGGTGGACAGATGTGGGGACCGCTACCACGCCTTGAGGACGCTGGACGGAGGAGAGGAGCAGAGGGAGGCCGTGGAGCAGCTCCTGGAGAAGGTGGAGGAGGCAGTGACGGGGAGCGGGCACCTCAGCTGCCCGCTGTACGAGGAGGCCGAGGCCCGGGTGAGAGAGAGACAGCTGGAGCTGGTGAGAGCTGGCCGAGAGGAGAGCGGAGGTGGGGCGCCCCCTGCTGGCTCGCCCACAGGGGATGAAGACGTCAGCGAGGCAGAGATGGAGAGAGTGAGAGAGGAGGCGGAGAGGAGTGCACGCGACTTGGATATAGACGTAGATGGTATTTTCCCCCCATCCCCTGTTGTCTCCCTTTCTGCCCCTCCCTCTTCCTTTCTCTGGGGATTGTGGGAGACGCTGATGGGATGGCTGCGGTGGTTGCCCAGACTTCTGAGACGGGAGGCTCTACTGGGGTCACTGGTCAGCCTGTTTGTGGGGGGGCCTTTTGGGGGTATGATGGGGGCCACTGTTGGGTCTGTGGCTACAGAGGTGGGGAGGAGGAAAACGCAGAAAAATAAATGAAAGCCGCAGAGAGGAATATGAAACTATGACCTCACATTATGACAATAATGTGAGTAGCTACATTTATTAATAAGCTACTGTCTTGCCTGCTAGGACCCTTCACAAATCCTGATTTATTCCTGATCACTGACAAGTAACATACAGTTTTGCACAATTCAGGAAGGGGTTTTGTGAAGTAGTAAAATGTCCACTTGGTGGCGATATTGACTTTTATTTTGGAGATATTCATATTTGATTTGAACTGAGGGAATATTAAGTCAAGCAAATAAAAACTTCTTTTCAAACGCAATTCTCTGTAGTTTCTTACAGGATACATTTTGTTAAGCAATTAAAATCTCAGTTAAATATTAGATTGAGTTGTGTACAATAAATAGGCTACAATGAAATTAAACTTAAAGTGCCTAGAATGTAAAGTCATCAATTGCAAATGCACTTTGTGTACAATTAGTTTTGACAAGCGACATCAAATACTGGGCAGTGAAACGAGTGTCTGCCGATTACGGTAGTGCAAAAATAGAGCCCGGGATTCTTCATTTAAATCGCCACTGTCTCTCCTCGTCTCACTCCTCCTTACGCAATGGCAGGTTATGATTCTGACATTGACGTAATTGATACTCTGCTAAAACCATCAGTCATAACCCATCCTTACAGCTCTCTCTCTGTGCTCTCGCTCGCTCTCGTTCTCTAAGCTGCCGGAGGCTCTGCCTTAGGAACTGCTAGGCGTTTCCGAATGTGGGTGGTCCGACGGGGGTGGGAGGGAGAGAATTAGCCCAGCTCTCATGTTTCCCAAAAAGAGAGAAAGCATCGGGGGAGAGAGTGAGGACTTTGTACGAAGGAGAGAGAGAGGGAAAGAGAAAGAAGAGAGACTAAGACAGAGAACATGCTTAGAGACCACATCTGTCTTCCAGATGTGGCCTCCACAGTTGTCTGAAACGGGGGGCGGGGAGGGGGGGAGAAAGTTTTTTAAAAGAAAAGGAAAATTGGTGCTAAACAGTTTTTTATTGTTAGGGATTACACATCCAGTACAGAATAGACTAAAATATACAGTACCAGCCTGCCAGCGTTACCTTTTACTCTGCGTGAAACTGCAATGAAATTACGCAGCCTAGGCCTGCTACACCCCATGTAGATAATGTATATAAAAGGACACCTGTCCAAATATTATTCGGTCTTACTGGATATACACCGAGGAGAAGACGGAGAGGGTAATGATAGAGTTTGTGCGATGGAGGAAGATTAAGAGTGGATTATTTTCAGTGGGAAATGTATTTCACTGGGCAGGACAAGAGACTATGTAGGACTCAAAAGTATCACAGATCAAAAGAAGCACGGAAAAGTCTCAAATCACAACGGATTCTGTGTCAGGGAGTTCCTCTGCGACGACAACGTGCAGCGGCGTTGGTTGGTGGAAGATATAGCTAGGACCTGGGAACGAGGGAGGCAGACTTGATTTGTGCCTGTATGTACAAGCTAAGCCAGAATCTGAACAAACATCTCAGGGAATCACCAGTGACCCATTATTAACACACAGGCATAAACTTCTGGGCCGCTCCCTCTGAGCAAAAATGTTGTTGCAAGGGCCTTGTGGTCCCTCATTGAAGTGGGGGCAGTCCGCTGAGACGTGGACACCGCAGTATTTTTTGTTATCATCGCGCGCTATGGGCTGGAAAAGACAGCATACCAAAAGAAAATAAACATGATGACACACTTTTTCCTCAAACATCCATACCGGCCTTTCGCTCTCTCTGTTTGACCTCTGACACTCACTTTTATCAACAAATTCACAAAACAATTCTGACATCGTATTACGATGTTTCGTAGCCTACAGCTTCGTACAACATTTTGTCTCATTTGACTCTGGCAGGCTATAATAAACAATAAACATAAACATAAGGACACGTATTCGTCTGTCCAATTATTTACAGTAAGGTCATCTGAAAGAGTATGTTCTGGATAGGTTAGGAGGCTAGACGATGCAATCCCGTTTGTGGCCTACTCCGAGAGAACAACACAAATCTTTCTTCTTGAGAGAGTAAACTTTCCCCAAAAATATTGGTTCCAAAAAAAATCGTTTTTTTTCCCCATTATTTTTTGTGTGCGTAAATAGCCGTCTAAATTAAGATAATTACATATTGTATTAACAAAAAAAAACAGAAAGAAAAAAGAAATAAAGAAAAAGAATGGAAGAAAGAAAGTGCTGTTTGAACAAAAACATAATCCCACAGATCATATGTGGAATATTTCGGAGAGTAATTTCAGTAATGTGTTTTAACGACGTGTCATGGGAGCCAGGATTCATTGGAATCTTCCTATAAAAGCCTGTTTGTCTCTGCCAATGGGGCCTGAGACAGTGTTGTCCAGCGGACCTCTCTCTCTCTCTCTCTCGCTGCTCTCTGGGTGTGCTTGCTTTGAGCCCTCTCATCTTTTTCCTATTAGAGCTGTTTTCATGTTTCTTCCTATGAGCGTGTGTGGCTACAATTGTTTATGAAGCACTCGGAGCAGTTGATGCTTGCTCCTATTGTATGTTAGTGTTCACGTGTGTGTGTGTGTGTTGGGGAGTTGCTGCAAATCATGTAAAGCATAATAAGGCAAATTAAAGTGGGAATTACATAACATCGCACATAAAGGTATATGTGTTTAGAACAAAATATAGTTTTTATGATTCTTAATTAAAGCTGTTAGTCTAAAACTGCAAACAAAATCAAAAATATATATGTGTCATACAGTGTATATATAATATATTTATGTATGCATGTATGTGTATATACACAGTGGGCTACATTTCCTTAAAATTGTGTGTGAAAAAAGAGGGGGAAAAATTAAATAGCTTAAGTGTCTCTATAGTTAGACACCAGAAATTAAACAGGTCTGGCATGACTTGATCTTCTATGAACTTGTGCAAAAACTACGCACACCAAGTGGAAATACAAATGTATGTATATTTTTCTTCTGTAATTATCTACCTCGCAGAGTAGCACATTTCATACTAGCCGTCGTGTCACAAATTAAATGAACCCCGCATCAGTCTGTCGAGGCGCTGCAGATGAAACAATGCAGCACACATCCACGATCTGACCAGAACATGTTTCCTCCACACGTAACAAGGTGTCGGGACAGACAAGAAGAAAGAAGCAACAGGATGGAAGCCCCCCGGACGACATGAATACAAAATTACACACAGCTGCTGAGGTTAGGGGTGCTAGCACGTTTTCGGTGGATACACACACACACAAGACACGCATACAAACGCGGCCAGTCGCACACATGTGCCAGCAGCTGGACTGCTTTTGGGGATAGGAGAGGCAGGGCTACATGGAAGAGTGCTGTTGGAGCCAGCCAATGTTAGAGTCACCTTTCCTCCCCTCTCACTGGGTTGTCTTGACCTGAAAAGCCAGCCAGATGTGGAAGGAGGAAACTGTTTCTCAGAGACAGAAACTGACATGAGCTCGAGAAAGGAGAGAGAGAGACATAGGAAGGAATAGTAAATGTGGAAAGAGAAAATAATATAGGATTTTTCTTTTCTTTTCTTCTTCTGTTGTTTTTTTGAGGTTTATACCATCTCCCCTCGCTGGGGGTTATAAGCTATGAACTACATCTTTTATTAACTATCATCCACTTTAACTGCTACTGTCACACACAAAAACTCTGACCAAGATATAAACAATGTAAATATAACATATTAACATATAAAATATTAACAAAGAAGATTCCTGTATTTTCTAATCTTATCTCTTATCTCTGTGCCCCCCAAAAAGCATATTGCGACATGCTGGGGAGGGGTTCAACACCACCGCTCTACATGATATTGTGTGAACTGCTTCAGGTTTGTACGTCCTGACAAATTCACAATATGGTCGCCACATTTGTGTCTTTCAACCGTACACCGTAGGTTCTGTCAGTTGAACACAAAAGAGCCCTTACCAGAACTAAAGAACTACGACAGTATCTCCGAATCAGATGTAATCAGATGAGATCCAGCTTGAAGTCACGCCTACAAGCGATAACTGACTCGACAGTTGTACACTTGCCAGGTGACACATTAGCAAAGTGAGTAGGAGGGCAGGGTCTTCGAGGCATATGGTAGCCTACTGCGGGATGTTTCCTATAGTTTTAAACACAGGGGACTGTGCGATGGGACATGGAGTGTGGATGGACAAGAGGCAATTACATTAGGAGGAGGCACAAGTGAAACACAGTAAAACTAAAAAGGCACATTGCTCGGGGCCTACGTTTACAGACAAACCCCCGGGAAGAGGAGAAGTTCTTAGAGAGTTATCTCTGTTGCGGTGAGCGTCGGAGAGCCTGGCATTAAAGGACTATAAAGCCTTGAGTACTGTTTGTGTGACAGTTCTTAGGAGTTAGTGGTTTTACACCACACCTCCTTCAACGGACGGCCTTTGAGGACTTCGGGGGGTGGGGGAAGCTTCAGTCAGAACAGAAGACAACTCACTACTTGCGGAGCTGTGGTGTGGGTGTTGGATGGCCCCTGAGCTCACCATAATTGATGAATAGTGTGGTCCACATTAACTGACATGCGCCGTTGGCTGTAAGTGGGTGCGGTGAGCGGGGTCTTTTGAAGCTGGGGCCATGGGCTGTGTTTGAACCATCAGCAGAGACCCCTTGTCTCTGTAACGGACACCGACCTGCGGTTTGATCACGGCTGAGCGCGGGCCAATCTTACTACATCTACATATGTAAGGCCTTGAATGCAGACACACACACGCACACACGCACACACACACACACACACACACTTTATCCCCCCAGTTGTATTGCAGGGCTTTGGGGGAGGTGATTGTATTATTCGTGCTGCAACGCCAGCTTAATTCAAGGCAGATCTGACCCCAGCTAGTCCCTCTCCAGTTGGGCTCTATTGGATCAAGTCATAATCCTGCCTCCGCCACATGAATGGGGAACGCGAAGAGGAGCTGCACTCGTTCCTGCCACATACATCAAATGTCGCTCAGGTCCATATGCTGTCATGCAGCCTGCGATGGGTATCGCTGTGTCATATGAAAGTGGAGGGAGGCTTAATGGAGGCCCAGAGAGACCCGAGCCGGAGACAGACAAGCAGAGAGATTGGAGCCACGTCTCGCACAGATAGACGCCGTCAACCTGGAATTGATCTGCCGCTGCCCCGTTGCTGCCACAGATCCACAAAGCCACACACAATCTTCCCCCCCGCCAGACGAGACAGGCAGAGGATCTGACCCGTGACACCACTTCAGAGCCTCGGCATACAAAACAATCTCTAAATAGGGAGCGTTTTAAGAGACACTTTTCTGTAAGCTATGACTAACAAAGCCAGTGCACCTCAAAACAACACGGGGAAACATCCAAACTCCATTATAGGAAAACGAGCCGCTGCTTTCAGCCAAACACATAATAACTCCCATTCAAAAGCTCTGTGTTGTCGTATCATTTCAAAGAACTGCAAACCCAAAACACACGCTCGCGCAGCCTTGAGCTAACGAGGGACGCAGGCGAGGCTTATGGGGTTTCTGCTAGCGGCTGTGAGGAGCAGAGAGCAGGGGAAGGGGGGGGGGGGGGGGTTAGGCTGCTGCGGTGCGCTCGATGCTTGGTGTGTGTCACGGCCCGGCTCCTACGCAGCGGACACGCAGGGGCCCCCCGGGGTGACGGGTGCTACCAAGGGCCCCTGATCGCCACTGAATCCCCGGGGCTGGACCCACCCTTGCGGCCGCACGTGAAATGAGAGAGAGGCCGTCGGCACACAGGGATGGGCCCCCCTATTTGTTCTGCGGTCCCTTTGAAACTCTGCATCCTGCGAAAAGAGAGGGAAACATCAGCAAAACATGACAAGACACGATGCAGGAGGAATACAATTAACATGCAACTGCAGTGGCGTTTTTGTACTTTGGCCCAGAGAGGGCAGTGAAGTCAATGGGGCTGGCAGTGTGTGCATGTACCTCCATGAGCTGGTCAGTCCTCTGCCTGTTCTTTCTCTATCTGCCACAGACACCTGGCTCACAACCTTGGTGCCCTGTTTACAGTCACCTTTACTGTAAGAACACTTCTTTATGAGGTGGTGTTATGCTTCCATGTTGTTTTATTGTGAAATTGTACTTTTTTGTATTTTTTTGTATTTTTGTATTTATTTATTTGTCTTTTATTCTATGCTTTAACTGTACTCTATCAATGCATGTGCAAAGCCCTTTAAATAGATACTGATAAATTGTGTTATTATTCTTTTTTATCTCATTATCTTTCAACAGACTTATGTACCTAAGTATACTGTATTTACCAAAGACACTAAAGTAAATACCAATATTATTATTGTTATTATTGTAACTATTATTCAGTGTAGTTAGTAATATTGTATATGTTGCAATATTGGACTTTTTAAATTAAACACAATAATATATAGTACTGACAAGTAAAGTCGATGTCAGATGAAAATGGATGAAATATATAAACAAATAAATAGAACCACCAAGGCCCTGCACCATGACATAGCTATTCTAACACAAATGTGTTTCAGGTTGTGCATGGTTTGTGCACCGGCCTGAAAATAAACGGGGTGTGTGAGTGACAAATCGCGAGAGAAACAGACAGATCGTGGTGGCTTTGATGTGCTGGGTTTTGGTCCTCGGAATAGATACTAGGTGGAAAAATGGCAATATCACAGGACAATGTCTCTCTGACAACCACAACAGTAAAATACTGTGTCATGTGTATCACAGTGTGTGTGCGTGTGTGCACGTGTTTCCAAGTGTATAAGGGCATGTGTGCATGTGCAAGCGAGGCATGTGTGTGTTTGTATTCGTGTGCACAAACACACATGTATTTAAGTGTCTATGAGTGTGTGTGTCCGTGTGGCTTTGCGTGTGTTGAACTATTACTCGCAAATGACTAGCACACACTTCTTCATGTGTGCAGACCAGGGAGATGTCAGTCACTGGGAGTGATGAAGCTGGGAAAAAAGAGGGGCGGGGGTCCCTCCCAAATGTCCTCCAGCGAGTCAGACAGCCGACACGCCTTTAAAGGGAAACAAAACAGCCACCACCACATCTAAATCCTGTTGTATTCTCTTCCCCTCAGAAGAGGGAGAAAAGTAGTACTTGTGTGATCAGAACCCTGCCACCAATATGCTCCCCATATGTCTCAGTTCGGAGTTTGTCTTTCAACTCCGGTCATGTTTTTGTTTTGAAGGAATTTGGCTTTTCTGCGCCCATCTATTTATCTGTTCTTTGCCCTTATATATCCTCTGTATGAAGTGAAGTCTTAGCACGGACACTGACAGGCCATCGCTTAGCAGCGACTGGCTGCTTCGCTTTTATCACTAGCACACACAGTGGTATTAGGAAAATCAAAATGGGGCCAAAAGCTAAGGCTGGCGGTTTAGCCCCGCAAACAGATCGCGTCCCGCTGCAGATAGGCTACACCAAGCGCATCAAGAGCCACGTCAATGTTTTTTCCATCTAAATTCCGCGATTACTTCATTTTCAGCACGATGCCAGACCCCAGTCACAACCAGCATCGGAACACTCCATCACTCACTGAAAACCTACAGACAACCAAACTCAGAAAAATGAATCAGTGTATTCATATGAGCCCGACTAACAATTAACTGGGGTTGTGATGGAACCTGGCCTCGGTGGAGCGGCCATTACGCGGCGACGTTGTCATATTTATTTATCTAGGAAGCTAGGAGCGCTGAAGTCCAGCCGTGCCGTTGGTTAGATCGTGTCAGATAGGAACCGTGACGCATTAAGTTGATTTTCTCCGCTCTCGGGGCTGAACCAGGGTGGTCCGGCCTCCAGTGTGTGGGACTGTCACAACAACCGGACCCCCAGACCATTTTCTAACACACGCACTAATTCTGACACACGGACTCGGACACGGCACACTCACGGTACACACGTTGTACACACTGGAGACACACACACACACACATTCACGCTGAGGCGCGCCGACCCAGCTGCGGTGACGAGGGAGCAACACTCCCCGAAATAACAAAGCCGCCATTGACACTGACCCTCACCTCTCCCCCCACCCCTTCATCCATCCTTCCATCCCCTCGGCCCTCATCACCCTCCCACGTTGCCCAGGCTCGGTGCTGGCCACAGGGCCCGGGAATGCGGTTCAGGTGCAGGGGCCGCGCTGTTTCCAATTACCAGGGTATAAATTAGCAGAGCTCTCCGCTGTCCTCTCTCCAAACATTGCCGCGTCCTCATCCCTGTCGACCCCTCCACACTTCACTCCGGCTGTGACCTCTCCTCCAGGGCTCCACCACATAAATTCCCCCCCTTTATGGCTCTTGTCAGCAACCCCTGCACACCCCTAACTCACGCTCAGGGCTGTTAATGCACAGTGCATTTGGTATAAAATCCTCCATTGTCAGTCAATGGGAGGATAAATCCCGCGCCGTATATCTGACTCTGAGAGGAGCATACCTTCAAGCATTAACTGTGAGCCTGGTTACTGTAACCGAGAGGTTTCACAGAAAGACAAGGACATGTTGACGGACACGTGCAGCCCTTCCTATGATGCTACGTGTCGCTATTCAATTACACGTGTATATAATCTGCGCGAGGAAATGTAGCCTTACTTGTGGGCTTATTACACGGCGTATTTGCGAGCTCTTTTCCACAGGTCAGTCTGTTAAATGGAGTGTTATTTTTCCAGGGCAGAGAGATCAGCCTCAGTGTAGCCAAGTAGGACCTGAGGTCAGCCCGGCACTGAGAGTTCACATCTGTTCAAATAAATCCTGCACTGTGCCATCGGCAGTCCAAACACACACACACACACACACACACACACACACACACACACATGCGTGCAAGCACACACAGAAACACACACGCGATACACATTAACGACATGCGCACACACACACACACACAAACAAACACATTTATAAACACATGCACACGCGTGTGTAAAGAAGTATCCACGCACACACACACACACACACACACACATTTGCACAAGTGTAATCACACATTACACTTACCCCACACACACATACAGTACACACACACAGTTTCACAGTTTCACAGTCTCTCTCTCACACTCACAGATGTACATAAATACACACACATATACAAAAATATGAAGTCATTGTGTCAAACACGTAGGCCCTATACAAGCACACAAACGTATGAAACTACACAGGGGAACAAACTATAAACCCCCTTTTTATAGATATTGCACCAAAATAAACAGCCAAGCAGCACAGTGAAAAAATAGAAATCTTCCCGCCATCCACTGGGGGGTCCCGAGCCATGATTTGAAAACCACTGTAGACGACACAGCTGTGTATTTGTAAGAATATCATGTAAATAGATGACTTCATACGCACGCACGCACACACACACACACACAGGCCTTGGTGAGGGAGGGCAGGAACGTAACACACACTCTAATGGTATTTCATCATTGGCTTTTCTCCAATTCCTCCCCGTTGGCACCTGTCATCCATGTGTTTTTTCTTTCGGCTTTTCTTCTTTTTTTGGGCTGTTTTTTTTTTTTACAAGCGGGGGCTGCCGTTACACAGACAACGCGACACACAGGAGGGAAATTCACAGAGCGTGTCCAACCCTGGGTCGTGCAGGGATCAAATGCTCCCAAGGTGTCCTATGTGTGTAGAACCTCATACCCCCCC
>JAODLI010002382.1:0-10567 GCA_027575585.1 Percopsis omiscomaycus
TCTCTCTCTCTCTCTCTCTCTCTCTCTCTCTCTCTCTCTCTCTCTCTCTCTCTCTCTCTCTCTCTCTCTCTCTGCGGTGTCAAGATAATCCACAGCTCCCACAGTCCCTCTGTCAGTCACCAGCAACAAGAACTATTTACACATGGGCGTACTCACATGAATGTACATTTTTAATGGTAATAAAATTGGCCTGTCGTGTATTATTTATGACTCTAGCAATAATGTTATTTGGATTATGGCTTATACTGTGCGTATATTTGTATGTACTGTAGCAGAACCGTTGGGAAGGGTGTACAAATAATGTACAGCCTATGGAACTAATGTGCTCAGTGATGCGGTTAACCACCTAGATTCACTAATTAGCCGTCCCCTACTTATGCAAATTAGAATCAGGGGGGGGGGGGTAATAATTAACATCAGCTGGTTTACAGCATGGGTGGCACACATGGTCATCTACCACAACACTACATTGAACGTTTCACATTAGTTATTCTAATAGGACAGCACGCAGCACAATCACTATTTTTGATGCCAGAGAATCTTCTGACGCTATAATGGCTAGAGAGAGAGAGAGAGAGACTCGCACGCCCACTGTCACCAGCCTCAGTCAGTGTCACAGCACACACACATCAATGGTTTGAGAGGCTTCTCCTGGGAGACATGACTTCATCTACAACAAACAACAGAAACACACGCGCACACACACACACACACGCGCACACACACAGGAAAGAGAACACATGCCCAGCTCCATACAGAAGCCCTCATCAGTATGCACAAAGAGTCTACATCCACTTAAGCTATGGGTGTGTAACTGTTGCCATTATCAGCTCCGGAGGCTGATGAGTGTCTCTACTAAAAGGCAGCCGAATGGAACCCGTCTAAGGAACCTGCCTAAGGAACCTGCCTAAGGAACCCGCCTAAGGAACCCGCCTAAGGAACCTGCCTAAGGAACCCGCCTAAGGAACCTGCCTAAGGAACCCGCCTGCAGTGAGCCACATCTTTCAAAACAGCGAATGAAATTCTCTTTTTAGATTTGGAAGAGACCCCGCCCCCAATCCAGTCCTCAACTTCCCCCAAAGCATAATCGATGCTTACCAACAAGGTTGCCTAGCACCAGTTGCTTAGTAACCGCCAGTCCATTGCGTTGTACTACAGAATGTCTCACTAATTCTATGTCAGAGCTAAATATAGCAATGCCTTTGAGATATCCCCCAGACTGGATTGACAGACAGGTTGCCTGCACAGAAGGAGCCTTTGTGTCCAATAATAACTTGACATACACTCTCTGCTCTGTTATGCTAGCCACATCTATTGATTTCTCAAATATACTATGTTATGATGAAGCACAACCTCACTCTGTATTACTGTGAGATAATATATTCATATCATACCCTATATATAGCACCTTCTGTGTGCGTTTGTGGCATTTATAAATAGAGTAAAGCTGTGTATTATTGACATGAGAGATCGGCCATTGCATCTATTCACACTCGCATCCTAATTTTGTGTCATAACTTAGATTAGTTAGATAGCTTTTAGATAGTTGTTGTAGGTGAACATGGTATCAGTAACCTATGTGGGCTATTATGTGATGCTGCCCACCATCACCCAAATTGAAGTTACATGACATATTGTCCCAGTCTCCGATGTGTCCAAAACAACAATTAGTTTTTAAGAATTAATATCAGTCCAGGATCCTATGAGTCACCGCCAGTGTGAAGACAATATAACAAGCAAAATTTCTTACCCACCTACACACACACACACACCTACACACACACACACACACACACACACACACACGCACACGCACACGCACACGCACACACACACACACATAGCTTCCAGATCTCTCCAGTGGATACCTGCTATCCTGCTTCTGTCTACTTGGTGTCTCACAAATACAGCGGACTGACAAGTCAATGTTGCTGACACCAACATCCTACGCATTCTCCTTTATTCAGGAAGTCACAAAGAAAGAGAGAGGAGAGAGAGGTGTGTGTGTGTGTAGAGGGTGGGGTGGGCATGTATTGAACATAAAAATAAAATTAACCTAAATACTGAGGCATGCAAAGGTGATGCCTGTTTATGTTCATTTGTTAGCTAGTGCAAATTATATATCTGTGTGTGTGCGTGTGTGTGCGCGTGTGTGCGCATTCTGTGCGTGGGTGATTTAAAAATGGAGCAGCCTTCATCTCTGTGCTCCCTGTACATCTATCAACTTATTAATCATTTAGATGAGAGGCAAGGCCAGTGCTGTGGGCCAACACAGAGCAGTCCCTGTACACTGTATATTTATTCTTTAACTTGTGCTTTCATTCTCTCTCTCTCAGTCGCAATTGCGGACATGCAAACACAGAATGTAAATGACTTGTAAACGGAGTGTACAGTGTGGATTTTCATGAATATGCAGTGTGACTATGTGAGATAGAAATGTACTGTATTTCACATAAACCGGGTCTCTACAAATGTCTCTGCCTCAGACGGCATACAGCCCCTGCACAATGTGCAATGTATGAGCAACTACTCACACAATATCCATGTCAAACACCACTGTTACTCTCTCTCTGTTTCTTCCTGCTCTTCCTTTCCTTGTGTCTCTCTCCATCAGTGGCCAAACTCGCTGCACATTACATTCCCTGTTGGAGCAGATGGCTGGGTATCATTTCACACGTTGCTTCTAGAAATGAGAAAATTTGTCACATTTCTTCCTCTCCTGTCATTCATTCACTCACTCGCTCTGTCGTCGCGCTCTCAAACGGGCCACCTCCATTTCAGAGTTTTCTTCTTTCCGCACCTGAGGATCTCATTTGCACCGTTCATGTTGGGTGGACTAAGTCCTCTCTCCGTGCTATATCCTGCCTTGTCAACCACTTTGAAAAAAAACCTGTGTTTATTCTCCTACACTACACAAATTATGTTTAAAATGCTCCTATAAAGTGCGCACTCACACGGTAATACCATCTTGAGAATTGCTCAAACACAAATAGCTTGCTTCCTATCACTGTATAGGCATACCCATATGCTGCATTTCTGATCCGCTGCAACAGTGCTGTTGATACTACCAGCCTGTCTTGTTTATTGGGGTACTTTTTAAATTGCTTTACAGAGATAAAATCTGCTCAGTTGGGCCCATTTCCTCAGCTAGACAAAGAGGCTGAATTCAAGACAAGGAGCCACTTATGTGGGCCCACTTACGCACAAAGTCTTTAGATGCTGTGCCATTCCATTAGCTAAGGGTGTTCTGCTGAGCACTTTCAGCTGTAATACAATAATTAGCTTTACACACATGAGATAAGTGCGGAGACGGTTATCTCCAGCCACACATGCGCCATGATTATTCAACTGATTCGATTATTATTACAACTGTCATTTCCTTCTGAGAAGGAGCCAGGAGGCACACTCTAGAATCTAGAGTTTAGGTTCATCTAGAGTCTAGATGAACCTAAACTGTGGTAAATTGAGTCACAGGCATCTACGGTTAACAAATATTGTATTAACAGAAGGTTGTGGAAGCCCGTTGGATTAGAAGAGACAAGCCATCAGAATCTTTATCAGGGCATTCGGAAAGATGCTGCACTGCCAATGAGGTCCCTTACAGCTTTAGTCTGACGCTGTCTTGTCTGCCATTGTCCTCTGCTATAGGTAGAATGAATGGCCTGACAAGGACAATACATGTCATGGGTCCATTATTTTGGGAGAACGTTGCCGTCTGTGCTGACTAGCTGACTGAGGTGTTGGTAGGCTTCATACCATCATCATGTCAAGAGGTAGAATTAAAGGCTAAAAACAGAAATGGGAGATTATGTTTGTCAGTAGACTTTTGTTGTTTTGTTCTGTCCTTTCCACATCTCTTCTCTTCTCTTCTCTTCTCTTCTCTTCTCTTCTCTTCTCTTCTCTATTCTCTTCTTTTCTCTTCTCTTCTCTATTCTCTTCTCTTCTTCCCCCCGCCCTCTTCTCTTGGCAGAAGTATAGAGCTAGGAACAGTAGAGATGCATGTCAGACTCCGCTTTCTGCATCCGACGCCCTCCGAACCAAGACTCGACACTCTGGCGTGCGTTGCTGGGGCACAAAGCCCTCTGCTGTCAGTATGCAGACACTACGGTGTCGTCCGGCATGACAGGGCGGCCGGGGTGTTCTAAGAAATAATTGGCTGAGCCACACGGTGGCTGGACAAGGCGTATCGGCTGCTTGTGTTGGAAAAGTGAGTGTCTGGGTGACAGACAACAGGGGAGAAAATAGTTGTAGGTAGGTAATTGGAAGTTGAGTTAAATAGTTAAAGGCAGTTACACGAATTATATATTATGTGCAAAACGACAAAAACCTACACTGTTTTTTCTCCTACAGACAAGCATTGGCCGTGTAGCCAACAGTATACAGCTCTTACCTTGGAAGTGATTGAAATTAATTATATTCTAATATTATGTCTAAAATCCTGGAGTGGACCTAGGGCTTTGATTAGCATTAATTAGTGTGTTGGTGGAGGCGTGCAGAACTGTCTGTCTGGGAGGGAGGTGTGGTTCATGGGACCTGGGGATTGGAAGCAAGTGTGGGCAATCATCCAATCACCTGTTTCCACCGGAAGAGGAGCGTGGGAGCAGCCTACGGGACACACACACACACGCACGCACAGGGGTGTAAGCACAAAACTCTGGGCCCTATACATAAGCAGTCTCTGTGGGCCCCTTCCACTCATGATCCATGTCTCTCATGCATCTTTTGGCTTTTCGAGGGCCCTCCCCCCCATTGCGGCCCTGGGTAGACAGTCCCCTCCACAACGCCCCTCCACACATGGCAGAGGAAGGCGATGTGCCGGTCGCTCCACCGTGAACACTGAACCGAACAAGCTACAGCCTACCTTACCTGTGAATAAACAGAGCTCAGCACCAGTTCCATGAGGAAAGCTTTGCCTCAGTGGGATTATATGCCACCATTACCATTGTGATGAAAACGTGAAGCATCTTTACTTTGACCATAGACGCGAGTGTAACGAACACATAATCACACTGCTCTACCGCATGTAGGCCTACACGTATTGCATTTTACCGTTCACTTTGTTTACTGTAGGCTATGCCATAAAAAGTGTGTAAGGATAATATGTATGTTGACCAGTTGAACAGCTCTGTGCCTTGGTTTAGGTGATTTTGGAGAACAATGGAGTTGTATTACCTGTATCTGCCACATGGTGCATCAGTGGGAGAAAAACGTAATTTTGCATGTTACAGTATGTTTAGTATTGAAAAAAATTGTTGTAGTAATTATGCTAGCCTCTGTCGTGTAGGTCTCTTCCTCCAACTACAAACCCAAAATATCTTCTCCTCACTGTACGATTTGTTGTTGTCAGATTTTCTAGTTGAAAAATATGGAATTAATTGCATGGAATGGAACTGGGTTATATTAATTAATCAAACAACAATGAAAGGAAAGGTGCATGTTCTATTCTGTGACCTTGCTGCACTGCTCTTCTGCCCTGTTTCAATAATGAGACTTTGGGAGGGCTGGTCAGGCTGTCTGTATGGGCAATACAGATCAGTAAAGATGCCTTGGTGATTGCTTTTCTTTGAATCAGTCTGAATGAGTTTATCTTCTCTGGTCCTGCTGTGATTTCCCCTGAGTTCCTCTTTTCTTACTTAGTATTGTGTGTGTTTGTGTGTGTGTATGTGTTTGAAGTATAATTTTGTCACAATAAACTAAAAAGGACAATGCTTCATTTTCTACACCAGATACAGCACATAGGTTTAATCCTTTTTGTGATAACATAATTCTTTTTTTATCACCTAAAAGCATTGTAGCATATGCCCTATATATCTTGAATGGTGACATACAGTATGGCCAATACATAAGCCTGTACAACAATCAGTATATGGGCAAGATTTATCGACTCTGTTAACTGAGATTCTATATAGCTTTCTTGGGAGGAAACGCTGTGAAGGGATGAGGGGGGGACAGAATTCTCCACATGACCTTCAATCACGCAGTCACTTTGTCTTCTGGCCAGTACATGTTCAAGTGCTGCCTAAAAGCTTTTCCAGGCTCACTTGAGGAAATAGATTTGGTCATGCAGTGAAAGCAGAACGAGTATAGCAATCTATGCAATACCACGTACCTTTTATCAGTCTACAGTATGTTCTATCTATGTCTTCATTTCACACTCCTGTCTCATGAAACGCTGCTTCGCCTGTTTGTGTACGATTATTTGTTTCTCTTGTGATTCAGTGTTCCGTTCAGTCTGAACCTACAGTACACTCACCACTTAACGCACGTTACAAAAGATCAATTTTCCTCCAATGGAGTTTACATATCTTCGAAATGTTCAGGTCTCTCTTCTTTTTCCTTTTCTTTCTATGAAATAAATCATCCCTGTCAACGGTGGTGGTTGTGCTGTTTATTCTATACCGGAATACCAATGGTCAGCATCCAAACGCTGAAAGAATCAATTGTTCCACTCAGTGAATGAAATGCGGTTGAAAACAACGGGAATGACAATTTCACACTTAATGGCCAGTCTCAGAACGAAGGCTCCACATACACACACACACAAACATCCCCTTGCCGGGCACGCTGAGATACATGCAGTAACATGACTGCGGGTCATTCTCTGACTATATCTACATGTTCTTCTTTCTAGTCACGTAATAGCAGAATCCCTCTCTCCCCTCCCCATATACTGACAGAGAGCTTTAGATCTCGTTGATCGACAGCCAAGCTGGATCCGACGGTTAGAAACTGTCCTGTGTGGTCAAATACAATGCTGAATAAGAACTTTTACCAACACGCACCTCTACCAACCTCGCCTTGAACACATTCAGCATTTTGATACGGAGCCCTGCTATGGAGGAATGTATTTGTGCATGTTGTAGGTGTGTGTGTGTGTGTGTGTGTGTGTCTGTGTGTGTGTGTGTGTGTGTGTGTGTGTGTGTGTGTTTGTGAAAAAGACAGAGTGCCAGGACTGTGTTCTGTACCTTTGGGGTACATATCCGAAAATATAAATAATATTATTTTTTGAGGAGAATAAAGCAAAGAAATGCATGTTTCTATTGATATAGGCCTATTCTCAACAGAATTTTGCAGTATTTGAACAACTTTTAATAAGTGTAATACTCTTTTTACATCATCGCATATAATACAGTATTAATATTCTTTTCTTCAAATGTTGATATAAATAATTTAGTTCAGCACTACTAAAAAATAACAAATATAATAATGAATGAATTAAAGAAGTTTGCGAACCACTGTCCCAGGGTTTGGAAGGCAGGGGGCAGACTAATTAATACCAATCTGGCTGTATGCTACACGCAGGACTGAGGGTCCTGTGATGCAACAGAAAACCTCAGTGAGAAACACTTGCCCAATGCTATCTAACTATATGTAAACAGCTGCTAGAAACATATTTACCTTACTGTTAAAAAAAGTTTGAAAATATCGTTAATTAAAAGATACCCCAAAATTCTCCAGTGCTTTTGTGAGTTTCTTTTTGCTGTAACAAACAGTAGGCTAATTAAACATATGCACTATACCATTTTCCAATATACAGAACCTTGGCAAGTAAGACTCAAATTTTCTCTACAAAATTCAAGACAATTTAGACAAGACATTGAATCCACCAGCAAATGGAAAAAATAGATTGTATTGTCAAGAGAACAGAGAGAGAGATAAAGAAAGCATAGATGTTCTGAAAAGCAACTGATGTCTAACAAAACTCTTCAGTGCCTCAGAAAGTTAAGCCATCTCTTGCTATTGCTATAATGCTATTTCTGCTATCAGAAAAACAGCTGGGTAAACAGCAAGGGAAGTACGATTTTCAGCTCGGTCTAGTCCATATTTGACCTATATATGGGCGTAAAGATATGTTTGTGTAATTGACAGCGTTGGCTTCAGTCCACTTCACATTTTTATTGTGGCCTCTGTTGGGCTCTGTTGTGAGTGGCGAACCGTATAATTAGAAAGGGGAGGGGTAGGGGATGGTGTCAGGGAGCAGCGGCACTGTACTGCTATTCATATCTTTTGCACAATGTCAATCCTATTTAGTCTTCTTTTAAATCTGTCCCGAATCTACGTGTATGCCGTTTGCACAATCACACTTGCAGTACCCTGTGTCTATAAAACAACATTGAGATTTACGTCCTGTAATTGAATGCCTCACAAAGGCCCTTTCCATCGCATTGTATAAGAAATAGAGTTATGATAGAGATTCTTTACGAGTGAGACAAACCCACACGGAGCCATAGTTGTCAGCCTGGCAAACCTGTTCATCAGTCTGAGAGGACAAAAAGAGACACACACACACACACACACATACACACACACAGACGCACAAGCAGGCACACACACTGCTTTGTGAGTTCAATTCGTGTATAGAAAAGAAGGCATGTCCTTGAATGTTAAGCCCTGTTAAAACATGACACCCTGTTCCGACAGATCAATGTGTATTGGCTGTGATTATCCCCATGCACTTGTAAGGCTAACAGGCGGACACTGAGCTAATTAAAATGCAGTTCCTGATGTGTGTGTGTGTGTGTGTGTATGTGTCTAATGTTGCAGAAGTCAATTATTTATGTGTGTTCTCTCTCCCACTTGGTCTGTTCTGACAAGCAGCAGAGCGCCAGCACACTATGAATAAGTCAGCAAGGCCATATACATACATGGGCTGGCATTTGCCACTGCGCATTGCAGCCTGCCAGACACGGTGGAGGAGAATATACTGGAGACAATGGTGGATACAATGAATCAAAACTCACCTTCTGCCCGCGCCGGTCTTTTTCCCACAGAGCGCCCACTGCGGCCCACATCACCTGTCGGTGGTGCACACATGCAAACGTTCACAAATGTGTGTGTGTGTGTGTGTGTGTGTGTGTGTATGTGTGTGCGTGTGTGTGTGCAGGTTGGCTCAAAGTGTGTGGGGCCTGTGGACAAAACAACTTCACATGTCTCCGATGCGCTGATCAGACTCACTTTATTTATTTGTATTCCATCACGTGAGGAGCTCTCGGTTGTTCAGAGGAACAGACAAAGCCAGTGCCTTGACTAATCCATGAGCACGGTGAGTGTGTCACCTCTGATTAATGGGCTGTGCCTCTTCCCTTTGGGCATTTGTCATGGACCCTCAATATATAGCGATATGCGTACTTCCTATTTCACTTTACCTCCATGCTGACAGTGAGTCAGCAGCATCAGCCTCTTAACAACGCTGGTCCTTGTTTAACCTGAAGAGTCGCCCACCATCTGCATGGGATGTTAAACGGGTAAAACGACCACGCATGCCAGGGAGGAGATATTAAAGCTGTATTACGCTCATTGCTAAACAGTGTATACTATGCCATTTACATGGCCCACTGCGTAGCTTATGCACAGGCACAACGAGTGTCTAATGCACTTCCAGCCACCAGACCAAATACTGTAATACTGACTCTATTGAATTGAGGGTGGATGGGTTTTCCTGTTCATATACTCTTTACTCTTTACATTCATATTAAAACATCTGTGCTACGTCTTCATGAAGACTTATACAGTATATATAGAAATTGAAATGCATGCTAGTTTATCTCTGCCTCCTGTGTGTGTGTGTGTGTGTGTGTGTGCGTGTGTGTTTGTGTGTGTGTGTGTGTGTGTATGTGTTCCTACGTGCATTCGTGCAAATCCAAACCAGAATCAATGTTGACAGAGTCTGTATTTCTGCTGCTGTCAGTGGGGGCCGGGCCACGGAAGCAGTTGTGTCATTCCCAGAGTCCCAGAGACCGGAGCTAGCCGTAGGTAAAGCCCCGAGGCTTGGCTGTAATTCATTTACTGAGAGACGGAGGCAGACAGAATGTGGGGAGCATAGGTGCTGTTCTTTATGGAGTTTAACAGTGCAGTAAATAAAAGAGGAGGTAGGGAGAGAGGGCGAGAGAGAGGGAGAGAGAGAGAGTGGGGGGGTAGAGTCAGGTGGCTCTGCTGCGCTAGATATGGGGCGCTGATGGCAGACATCTCTCTGACAGATGATGTTGGCACTGCAGATATTACGCTAGTATAAATGTGTCAGTATGCTCATGTGGGACCCCTTAAGGCTGTGTCACACACACGCGCACACACACACACACACACACACACACACACACACACTGAGACCTCAATAAGCCACGTGGCTTTTAGCATTTGGTTTATTCTCCACTATTTTTATTTTTTTATACTTTATCTTGCTTACTTGATTTCTTTCATTTGAAAAGACTACAGTGACCTTGAAAGTCTGGTAATCCTTAAAAATAATATTAACAATGTTGAGGTCAGAACGATCTGACTCAAGGTAGGTAACATACAGTCATTATTTAGAATCCTGGGTGTTTTCCATTTCCATTTTCTGAGCAATTGTACAGTGGCCTTGTTAGCACAGCCTCGTACTCCGAGTGAAAATACCCGCTAAACAGAAAATTAAAACAGTCAGATTTTACCTTGATTTATTCATTTCCATCTATTTTAGTAGCTCTCTAACTACACATGTATTTGAGGTATCCATGTGTGTGTGTGTGTATGTGTGTGTGTGTGTGTGTGTGTGTGTGTGTGTGTGTGTGTGTGTGTGTGTGTGTGTGTG
>JAODLI010002383.1:0-10566 GCA_027575585.1 Percopsis omiscomaycus
GCGAGAGCGAGAGTGCGCGAGAGAGAGAGAGAGAGAGAGAGAGAGAGAGAGAGAGAGAGAGAGAGAGAGAGAGAGAGAAAGATGGGCAGCAGTACACATGGCTGGGTAGTAAAGAGGACTCCTCAGTGATGTGAAAAATGTGAAAAGGTAAAGCGTGTTCCCAATCTAAAATATATTATAGGGTCAATGTCAGTCTTCTCACTAATTGACAGAGATCACACACTAGAGCATACAGAGAAAAGTAAAGATATATTGTACTTTCACACAAAAATAAAACTGCTGAATTCTTTTGACCATGTTTCCCTATAACTATTTTATTTAACAATTATTTATGTGTTGTATAATGTGTATAGGCTAATGCATACTATAAATCTAACAAAGGGGTATCTATTTAAAGTCATATTTACCAATTCGTCTGCAGAGCTAAGTCTAAGAATGGCGGCCGTTGTCTGCGTGAGAAGCTAGACCGCTTGGGTCTTAACCTACCTGCCGGGAGGAGAAAAGCTGCCAATGTTACACTGCTCACATCCCTGGTAGAAGGTAAAGAAAGTTCCAGAATATAAGGAAATTAGGAAAGGTCTAGCCAGTTATGATTATTATGACCTGGACTTTATAAAAAAAAAAGTTTCCTTCTTTCTTCTCGGTTAGATCAGCTCTAAGAATATTAAGCACTTTGCAGTTAGCAATTATTGACTGTTTGAAGAGTGTGATAAGTTTTGATTATTGCAATTATTGACTGTTTTGAGGAGCGAGTGATGTTGTGCAAATGCATAGGTGAAGTAACCTTGTTACATGATGCTGCGCTTATTCTAGGAGAATGTTATTTGCTTGAAAAAACTGGCAGTTAACCAGTTCAACTGTTGACAAATGTACTAATTGTAAGTCACTATGGATAAAAGCGTCTACTAAATGCTGTAAATGTAAATGTACATTTTGACATATTTTCACATATATAGAACCTATAGAACATTATGGGAACAAACAGGGCATGAAAACACCATACATAAAAGGTATCTAAATCACCCAAACATCCGTTTGAAATGCCCATAGATGCACAAATATATGTAATTTAAAAAATATCCCAGACATGAGTCTTTGAGTCTTGAGGTGGGTTTTGCCAGTATGCCACTCCCTTGTTTCTCACTGAGCAGGCATGCACACATCATGGTAAAGGCATGTGTTGTGCATACCATCACTTTTTGGGTGATTTTTGAGAACTTTTTATTTTTTATTATAATCTAGTATAAAGTATCCTTGCATATTTTTTATAACTAACATATATTTTGATCTTTTGGGGAAGTTTGAAAACCTGTGCTATAATGCACACATCCTGTGTATGGCATTACAAAACAATGTTTTGTATGATTTAAAGATCGTTTGGTTTCTATTATTATTCCGTTCTATGGAACTGGTTAGCTATTCTTTCAGTCCTTCATTTTCATCATTTAATATTGTCTATTTAATTTAAATTAATTCTATTAAGCAAGTATGTGTGTGTGTGTGTGTGTGTGTGTGTTTGTGTACAGGTGAAGCGCTCCACCTGGCGAGGGACTTTGGCTACACTTGTGAGACAGAGTTTCCAACCAAGGCAGTAGGAGAACACTTGGCCAGGCAGCACAGTGAGCCTAAAGAAACCAGTGCACGCAAGAAAATGGTGCTCGCAACAAAGTAAGTAACACACACACACACTCACTCAGGTATTTATTCATATACAGTATGCACACATATAACGATTTTTCTGAGTGCATGTGTAAGCAGGAATACACACATGATTGGGCATAGTGGCAAATTAATAACAGTTGTGTTTTTACTTCTCTAATAGCGACTTCTTGGCCAGCTCACATGAAAAATTTACATTTGTATATATTTAAGATCAGTTACTGTTTTGTACACCAAGAAGGTGTTATTATATTTGTTATATGTGCCGTGGTGTTATATTATTGACATTGGTGGTAGACAGATGATAACCCTCTACCCGCCCCCACCCTACCTCAAAGGCAAATCTGTAAGGAGTTCCAGGACTTGTTGAGCCAAGACCGGTCTCCCCTCGGCTCCTCCAGACCAACCCCAATCCTCGACCTGGACATCCAGAGACACCTCACACACTTCAGGTAACACACACAAACACGCACGCGTGCAATAGACCAACATATCAATCCAACTGTGCTTACATTTAGTCCATGAAATGCCTGGTCTTGGATTCACTCAAAACAGGAAGCAGGAAATCAAAACCTCCATTATCTTTTAGTTGAGTCACTGTGAACTAATACCTTTTGGAGGTGTTGCCTTCATTGACAGCATATAGCCCTTCACAACTATTCTGCATTTTAGCTGCACTGGGCCACTTTTTGCCATTTTGGAAGCTGTGCGGTTTTCCAGCTGGTGGGTAGGGGAGGGGAGGCAGTATGGAAATGACATTATCCTTCCAGAATGCACCCAGTTTAATCAGAATTCTAAAGAATATAAGAATGTACTAGGTACTCAGGTTAATTTTTTCACATTGTAAATAATAATGCCAACAAGTCAATTATTAAACAATGTTGATAGCTTATAATGGTTGATGAGTTACACTAATCTTAATAGGGCCTAATACATTGACAATTCTCCATTTTAAAGCAGTTTTAAAGAGATAATTTGTATAGCCAAAGATTGTTTGATTTGTGAAACCAAGAGCATAATATGAGATCTTTTGAAATTGAGTTTCTCTGTACTGGATATAACACCGGCGGGATAGATACACAGGAAGTAGCCTAATGTGATCTATGTAGCATACAAAAAGAGAGTTACTATAGTATACATCTGCCTCACCACCATGGACAATGTTATGGCTCAAATGTTTTCTGCAAATAAAATCTGCAGTCAAATAACCATTTAAGCTTTTGGAAATATTTGGTTACCATCACAGTGGCTCGCAAGACTCTCGCGCTGTCTATCTCTCTATTTGTTCCTATATTCCTATAAAATGTTGCTCATGGGGGTTTCTCTCCTTGTGTCCCCTCAGTCTCATAACCCACGGTTTCGGCACGCCGGCAGTCTGTGCCGCCCTGAGCACCTTCCAGACGGTCCTAAGCGAGATGCTCAACTACCTGGACAAACACAGCAGCGGGAAAACCAGCGGGCCCGCCGACCAGCAGATCATCAACGGCTCAGAAAAGACTGCCCTGCGGAAAACATCCGAGCCGCAGAGCAAAGACGGCAAAACAGAAAAAACTGAGTAGCCCGTCCACTCCCCAACTCCCTGTGCCTTGGAGCGCTGCATTTCTGTGTGTGTGTGTGTCTGTGTGTCTGGTGAGGTTGATGGGCGGGTGGGCATGTTGCTGTACGCTGCCGGCACCCATCTTGCGTCATGAGGATCAGAAGCTGCGCCATGGAGATAGATGTGACCCACCAAGAATTTGGTTTATGTATGCCGAAAACAGGAATCGGACGTGGACACACTGATGTCAGCATTTTCAGGGTGAGGGGTGGTAACTATGAACTTAAGTCAAACAGGTTTAGGTCAATTCATTCATAAATATGCTAATTCAGGTTAAAGCCAATAATAGAAAAACCTGGTTTTAATAAAAAGAGGCTCATTGCTTTTATATGTATTGATCCTAAACACACATATACACACACACAGTCTCTGGTTTATGAGATCGCCCCTTTTGAAACTCTACCCTATTGGAGGTTTTCTACACTAAACAATCAGTGCCATATCGCGTCCAGTGTGTTTCCCATTTAGACAGGAAAGAGACTATGTTCAACTGCAAGACCGAAGTCACATTATTGCCTGGGGTAGACGACACTGTGGCGCGTGCGTGTTTGTGTGTGTGTCAGTGTGAGAGTGAATGAAAAAGACAGAGATCGAGCGAGCAAGAGAGAAGGGTCCGACTCAGCCATTTTGTAACGGTGACTGTTGTTGCCATAGTAACTCTTCAATTGTGCATGTCTATCTTTGTATGCCCCCCATTCCGACCCAGAACGCAGGTTTGCCCCCCCTCCCACCCCAACACAATCTCTCTTTGAATCCTTCCTTAACATTTGTAAAGATATATATAAATATTTAAATAACTTTTCTTGTAGGCTTTGAACTATATATATGTTAAATCCCTACGTTCTAAAATACTGGTGTTCAATAAAGACAGTTGCTATGTGTTCTATGTTGTATGGGTTTGGAAGGCCATTGTGGGAAGCTGTGATTTCATTGCTTGATTTTGTGCACACACCTGAAGCCCTCACAAACTCTGCCTACATATGTCTAAATACAGTACATATGCCTACAAACTAAGCTAGGTAGGCCTACTATAGCTCATTAGTTCTAAAAAATAAGTTGTTCATAGTTTGGAACCCTCTCGTGCATGCACCAAGCTATGGACCACATCTTTTAATAGCACCGACCATAAACAACAGTGAAAATGGAACAAACATATGCACATTTTATTAAAGAAAGAAATTAGAAACAAAAAAGATTATTTGGAAAATCACCATCTCATGATCTCATGGCCCCATAAAAAAACATCTGGTGGAACTCCAAAGGGGTCCGACCCCCTCGAACTACTGCTAAAAGAGCGCACGGTGTTGAGATTACAAACAGTCAGTTTCTTTTTGAGGGAGGGGTCTCTGCCTACACAAGAGTTCAAACGCACCCCCTTTGTGTTTGCAGTTGCAGTGAGTTCCATCAGGTATTTCTGTGTATTTATGTTTCCAAATGATCAGAAAGCAAGCTATGTGGAGCGACTGCCAGTGTTTCCATCAGTGATCTGAAGGTTAGATCTACTTTATTTTTTAGCATTCCAGTCATTTAAAACAAGGTCACGTTCACTGGAATATATTGACAATGAGACGAGCGCTAGATGTCACGACGAATCAATAATGCCTCCTGTTAACGAATTATAGTAGGGGAGACTGTGATGGCAAGGGAATGTAAATCAATTTGACATTGTTGACGACATGCATTCCAGCTTTGCTGTTTGATTTTTGTTGACAGATAACTGGCGGATGCTGTTGTGCCCCTGAACACACACACACACACAATGTATTTTTATAATGCAGGTAACTGCTATATCTTTGATAATGCATTATGACAAGTCCAGTGTAATTACATCTGTGTCAAAAAGTAATGAATTTTTTCCACCAAAAACAGTAGTTCTTTAAAGATATAGGGGATGCTATTCTACTAGATAGATGATGACTGGCTATAATCTTTGTAAGATGGAGGTTAGAGGAACAATCGAATAACTGGCATATTCAAACGCGTGCACACACACACACACACACACACACACACAATATACTGTACATGTATGCACCTTTTTGAGGATTGTAGTGTATTTACATTTACAAAACTTAAACACACCATATTTTGATCTATACTATAATCTTGTTACATATATGATAGAAATCATTCCAGACTGTACAATAAGAAGTGTGATAAAAAAGAGCTGAAAAACTAGATCATTACATTGCCTCCACTAGACATTCTTTAAACTGAGAATTGAAAACTTTGACATCAGCGTACATAATGTGCTCGGGCAATTGATGCATAATTTACACATACAGTATTGATCGTATTACAATACCGAATTCTATAATCACCATATTTGGCCTCTGAGCAACAAGACTATATTTTGACGAAATCTGTTGTTTTCTATCTATCTGTCTGTCTATTTATAAGCGAGCAAGAAAGGGTCAGAATGTGCATAGACGAATGAAATTTAATAAAATAACTAAATATAATATGTATGTCAATATAGCGATTGGCAATTCCATACAAATCACCAAGTCAGGAACACCAAACTCTGAACTTATGAGCCCCAATTTTGCTCCATCCTCACATACCTAACTTCTTGGTCTGAGCCTCCCAGGACGACACAGCCGTAACCCACTCACTTGCTACCAAAACACCTGCCTCATTCTTAAAACCCCTGGCCTGCTCTATCCTGATCCATGTGTCCCCAGAACATTCTTGCAACTCCTCCGGAGCCATTATAACCTGACTGTCTCTGCCACCTGCTGTCCCTGTCACTCTCTGTCAACCCTCCAATCGCTCTCTCCACACACATACACATGCACACATGCACATACAATTAGAGCAATGGTATCTGGAATATAAAAAAACACCTTAATAACATTAGTAATTTTAAGCGATTTAGAATAATGTGATAGTACTAAAAGCTTATTGACCAATACTGTGACCACTGCTGTCTGGCTGTCAGTCTAACATCTTCTAGGTGGCATCTGAATTAGGGTGATGTTAAAGTTAGGACTATTATAACAGTTATAAAAAATAGAAATGTAATCACATTTGACACGTTGTAGTCAATTTGAATACACAGAATAGCAGTGCAGTTTGACTCTATCACAAATACTTTACACAGATAATAAAATAGTCAAGCCAGGAAGATGTAGAAGGAACTAACTCGTTCTGGCACCAAGCTGTAGGCCTAAATCCACAACCCTTAAGACTATACACAAGAGCACTCTTGTCTTCAGTCATGTCAGAATATTTAAGAATGGTTCAGATCCTCTAAAACTAATTGAAAACCCACCAATGAGACTGTGACGTGGTACAATTTGTCAAATAATAAATCTTATTTTGCCTTCTTGTGGTATTTGATTAGCTTAGACTACTGTTAGTATGAAGAATATTACTATATATCATGTCACGCCCATTGTGCACTTCTGTGGGCTCTAATAATGGTAACAAAAAGTAGATATATCTTGGCACTGGCCACCATCAAACCTGAGCTGCTCTCCGTTATCTTTTTGCTGATGCTCTAGCACAACCTAGTGGCCAGCAGCATAATGGCGCCCAAAAGGCTGTATAATTGAAACGCAATCTCGGATAATTTGTGCCTACAGAAGATCTCAATTTAATTGGACGGTGGTTTTGGAATGTGTTTTTCATGTTTCACGTTTCTATTGCATGTTTTTTTGGAAATAACTGAATTAATTAATTAATGTATGTTGTAGCTTCATTTTTGAAACAATCCATCCTTTTAAGGAAACGTCTATAACCGCATTGGCACACTGTTATAATAAACTTTCACGGCTTGTTTTGGGGGTGACTGTGAAACCCTACAACAATAGAACGCCAGGACAATTCTGGAGTGTATAACATGAGGTTTATTTGTACGTGTGCGTCTCTGTGGCTCAGTAATATATGCTGAAACATTGTGTGTCAATGCCCTGCAGGACAACAAGCAGAACTATGCCTTAAGACTTCCAGGCTGTCAGGACATCTGTTACTGCTGTCATATGCCCTACTATTATACTATGTCATATCCCCTGATTGTGTTTGTGTGTATGTGCGTGTGTTTTCGGCAGCGGGTCATTCCAGAGAACAGCCGTCCTCCTCAAACCTAACCCTAACCATAACCTCTAACCTAAACTTCATGTCTGATATCTTTGCGGCTTTTTTGTACCAAACATCAAAGCTTGACCATGACAACCATGGCTGAGAGAACATACACCACAAATACAGTATCTACTGTATAGTGTAGGCCTATACATACAAATACCATGGTTGCCTGACAGAAGCCTAATACATTTAAGCCCAGACAGTTTCTGTACAAAGCCTGAAGCCATAAGACTATAGTTGTATCATTCCAGACTCAGGTAACCCGAGTGTCGTTCATGCAAATAGGGTTTGTGATATAGGCTATCTTCGCTAGAGTATCAATATTTTGATGGATTTTTTTTTAAATGTTTCAAAATGTGTGACACTAAGATTATATTTCTTCACAAATCCTGTTAGCACTTGTAAGCTAACAGCTTGGTTTTAGGGGAAAATTTCGATCCTACATGGAGAGAGGTTCTATTCTCAAGGCGCCATGATTTCAATTTTGGATGGGCCTTTTAATTACAGAAGTTAATACTGTTAGCTTCCTTTGAGGGGTTACCAAATGGCAGTCTTGCTAAAACAGAATTGACTGATATGCTGTGGAAGGCGAATCTGGTTGGTTATAAAATGTTCAATGCCGAGCTATCTTATTACTTACTCTCTCTCTCTCTCTCTCTCTCTCTCTCTCTCTCTCTCTTTCCCTCTCTCTCTCTCTCTCTCCTCGCGCTCTCCTCACCTCAGTGATGACGAGCCATAGCAATGGATTAGCCTAATTGAGTTAAATTTCATGGCATTAATAATAATATTCATAGGCTGCTTAACAACCTCTGTACTGTGACGTGCGTGCACAGGTTTAACAGACAACGTTAAATGATCTGTTGTGATTGGTAAATAAATCTCGTCTTTTTTCTTTTTTTTTTAGAAAAGGAAACGTTTTTCGGTCTTTATTGTGCATTGATATGTTAATTTCAATCATTTCAAATAAAAGTTAAGAAAATACATGTTCTCCCATTCATTTAGGATGGGCCAATTGTACAAGAAGGTGAGCCCAGGCCGGTTGGGCCCACCCATAACGCCGCTCCTGCAGAGAGTTAATTAAACATAATCACAGTGAAGGCTGCCACCGGCATGTCAATCAAAAGTCTGGGGCAACCTTTGTTTTTTTTACTTAAATACTGTGATGAACAGTAGGCCTATAGCAAATTATGTTCTTGCAACTGTAAGAAGCCAATTATATGGTGAATTAGCTGGCGATTCCCACCCCTACTACAAAACCACATGTATATAAACTTAATTTTCAACAAATATGCAAACATTCAATACATAATTTAATCTGTGCTCAAATTTCATTTCTGCTGACATAACTGCCACCTGTGGCAAGGTCACAACGTAGTGGAGTGTCACAGCCTTAGCCGTAAACATTGTGAAGGACAACCTAGTTTGGACACTAGGTGGAGTAGTTTACGCACATTAAGGCAAGACCTACTTACTATACAAGTCAAGTAGACTAAATGGGAGGATGTGCTCACTATGACGGGTATTACGTAAAGCGGCACATCTTCCTACATCTGAATGGGGGGGGGAAAACAATAGCCTACATCTGAATGGAAACCTAGGTACAATGTCCATATTTTATAAACGGCAGCTACACATAAATAAATGAATCTCAGAAGGTTATTGTGGGAATAGCCAATTACACATGAAACATGATTGATGTCTGTATTACATTTACTTCAGTCATTAGGAGGAACCGATTAAAACAGGTTAAAATGCGACTATTAGGCCAATTAGACATTACACAAATTAGACATTAGTCATAGATTACTTATTAAACTGCAAGTCCATATTTAAGTAGGCCTACTCAAAATATTTTGAACAATCAGTCGGGAAAAAAAAACTTTATTTTTCGAAGCACCTTATTTGGTTTTGAGTAAAGAATTGATGTGTTGTCAAATGTAAGTTATGATACAATCATGCAATATAGATTTACCAGTCAGTCTTTTTGAAAATTCACCATGCATTTTTGTTAAAGTATATGTTGAAGTATATTTAACATAACATAATGTCTTTCAAATGGTCTGGTCCTAATTAGGTGAATAAACTACATGAGATTTACATGTGCATGTTCACAGCTAGTAGTGCATTAGGTCTACTCCCTGTGATTTGTCATTTTATTCAGTGTCACGCTGTAAGTCATTGCCATTGTTACATATCAATGAAGACCATGACAAAATGAACAAATCTACGAGATTCATCTTAGAACAATGAAAAATCCCTTATAACAAGTGAACTTCTATAGGCTAGTATTTTTGTTGATAGGCCTCATGTTATAGAAACTATTGCAGAGAATACACTACTATTTTTTCACTTTTCCTCTGATTATTTTTTATTCATGTGACCCTAATTGCTCCCCATTCACAAAGCTTGGCTGTCTAGATAGAGGGCGGAGAGAGAGAGAGAGAGAGAGAGAGAGAGAGAGAGAGAGAGAGAGAGAGAGAGAGAGAGGTGGTGAGAGAGGGAGGGAGGGTGAGTTGAGGCATCCGTGCCATACTTGGCTGCATTGGATTTAGAGACACCAGCGCGCGACCATGCTGTGGAAACTAGTTGAGAATGTCAAGTATGAAGATATTTACGAGGTAACGTCCAGCTGCTTACGTCTAGGAGGAAACAGGCTGATCAAAAAAACTGTTTTAGAATAGACTAGACTAACTGTTATGTAATTCAAGATGTGTAAGAATTAGCTTTATACGCCATTTTTCTACGCGGGGGAATGTTTTTTGTTTTGTTTTGTGTTTTTGGAATTCGGCGGCATTCAATTTGATAATTTCTTTCAGGCAGAAATTTAGTAATTTAAAGTAAAATAATTTAGACTGTGTGGTATGAATTGCTGTGAATATTGTGTTGCTTGGGTCTATTCGCCATTGAGTGTTGGATATTCGTTAGATTAAAATTAACCAAGACCTACGGTATTTGACGTTGCTTATAACTTTTTCGCCTATAGACATATTTCATTTATAGGGCTATTTATAATGGAAATAGACTATTTTGGACAAGAGACGTAGATCGTTAAAGATAATTCGTAAATAGATTAGATAGATAATTATTTCTGACAAAAAAAACAATATTCTTATATATAATTGTATTGTATTATTATTATTATTAAGATATTATTATTATTATTATTATTATTATTATTATTATTATTATTATTATTATTATCAGTGACTCCTATATATTTGCAT
>JAODLI010002384.1:0-10565 GCA_027575585.1 Percopsis omiscomaycus
TTTATATTTTTTATAACGGTTTTTTAATTCTAATACACAGTTCGCAAATTTTTAATGGGGTCCCCCCCCCCCCCCCCCCCAACTCTGAATGTTAATGTTAAGCTCCGCTGAAATTAGTGTTAGCCTACTAGATAACGGTATTTTCCTATGTGGGGGTGAGAGACGGTCCACGGGAGGAGCCAATGTGGCCACAGCGGCCATGTAGCTCGTTGTGCGCAACTTTGCACCTTCACTCTACCTACCAGCGCTGCAACTATTTTCGAATAAAACGGATCTATTAAATCCCTATGCGTTTCTAAAGTAACCGTTTCGACCGAGTCAACGGAGAGCAGTGGTGCCAGTTGTTTCCGTGATATAGATGTGCAATTTATGAAGTAGGCGAATATCAAACTTGTGGTTACTTTTATTTATCTGTTAATTTGGCTGTTTATTTTAGATGTATTATTATATGGTCGGTATAATATTGTTGTTGCTACCTTTGTCAGTATTAAAGGAAAGGGCTTATGGTTGTATTATTAGGCTACATCCGCAAATTGTTGGGCACGTTGTTAAGTAAATTGCCATTTTGCATTGCATTCTGGAAAGGTATCCATGCATGAATAACTCCTTTACAATAGAGGTTGGCTGAAACAAGGTCTTAAAGAAATGGTCATGTCTCTAATTAGATACTAAGAACTAAAGGAAAAAAAGACCTGCTTACAGCTTCTGTGTTCAGTCAAGTGTTAGGATTGGCTTAAATGTGTTATTTAATCATAGATGGCAGTTGAGCTTGTTTGAAAATCTGTTGCTGGTGTCTACCTCTACCTACAGCCTTGTTAAACGTTTTAAGTGATAAATGTCAAAGCCAGTAGCTATATGGAATGGTCTGTACCAGAGTTGAATCTGAGAGGACACAGGTGACATTATCATGGGTTGGGGGAATTGAGTCAGCTAAGTTTTAAGAATTTCTTTTGTCTTGTTTGACCAGGGCTTAATCATGTTGTCACTGGCATTAGAAGCAGACCAAATTTGGCTACACCGTCACTGAGCCAGCCATGAAAGGGCCGAAGATGACCAGAAGCCAGGTCATCATGACATCTTGATATTCATTGGCACTGATAAATAATTGGTATTAAGGAGGCCTCCTGTTTTAGCTTATGCAGTAATTCTGGTGTTGAAAAAGTGAGATTTTAGGAGAAATTACCTGGTGTTTCTCAGGTGTTTATTCTCCATGTGAGACAAGTGCTTGTTATTTCATGGCCATCTTTAGCTACTCACTCACTCATCACTCCTCGTCGTCCGCTTTTCCGAAATCGGGTCGCGGGGGCAGCAGCTCCAGCAGGGGCCCCCAAACTTCCCTTTCCCTTTAGCTAGATGGGTCTCTTCCCTTTAGCCATCTTTAGCTAGATGTGTCTAAATGCATCCGAACCAGGCCATAGCTAAACGGAGCATGGCTAAAGATGCCTTCGAGAATTCATCGCACAAATCTTTTCAATTCGACGTGGAAAGAGCAACGGAGCCAGTTGGAATGTATTGACATTTTCCATTGTTGGCTTTACCTGCAGCGTTTTATTTAAAATTCCAAGGAAAGGAGTACGCACTTACATCTGCCAGGACCCTCCTGCCAAGAGCGCAGCCAAGATATGTGGGAGCTTGGATGATGCTCAAAATGGATTAGTTCGGAGCTAATATAAACTTTGAGATCACTACTTTGACCCTTATGAGTAACACATATAGATATCGATGCACTTTACATATCAAGCTTTTGTAAAATACATTCATTTGGTTCAACAAATCAACTTTTTAGGTAAAAAAGACATTTGATTTAAGACTTATGTTAGCCTATGACAAATTACTGTGGAATTTATTACTCTTTAGACACTTTAGACTTATGTTGTCTTTTTTCAACTGTAACCCCTTTTGACCCCTGAGGGTCCCAAGAAAGCCTCTTTATCTGTACAGATTAGATAAGAAGAAAAGCATCCACTAAAGTGTTGTTGAGGCTCGCTTCCACTCTCCCGTAAAGCCACGCTGCAGCGCTCATTGGCTAACGATTCCCATCCCACTCTTCAAACATGTGCTCAAAAGAGAGCCAGGCGACAGCAGTTTTCCCGTGCGGTCTGGCATATGTGGCATAGCTGGGTGGTGCGGCGGAGGGCCGTTGGATAAGTGCTGATAGGGTCTCCCCCAGGAGGTGCCTGCTGTTGTCAGATGGGTCTCTACCCACCCAAATCTTGGGACCAAATGTCGGGAGCACTTTCTGACGGTATGTGGAGCCCACGAGGGCAAGTCACATACAGGCAGACACATTTCTTAAGAGACGCTAAATGGCAGAGTTAAATGAGGGAAACCGACGGGGAGAGTTCAGTTCCTTGTTTGTTCATTAAAAATGTAGATACAGTACAAAGCTGGCACGGGATCACTTCAAAACCCTATCCAACGGCGACATAGCTGTCACTTTTGATTCTGTTAAAATTGACAGTTATCTGGTTATGCCAGCTTGAAATGCAAAGTGTGTCTGTGTCTTAAGTTTAATTCATGCGTGTATAACTTTTTGGAGTGAGCGTTTTATCAGAAACCGAAATACAACTGCTTATATCTCTGAGGATATCTCCGTGGGCTGAAGTAGCACATGGCCCTTTGGAATGACCCCAAACAGCTGAGCAGAAGTGGGTGGAGGTGTCTTTTAGCCAGCGTCAGGGACGTGACCAGAAATATCTGTGCCGTCCCTCACAAACCTAAGTGTGTGTGTGTGTGTGTGTGTGTGTGTGTGTGTTAGCAGCAAATGCAGCATTCCGAATAGAAAACACATGTAGGGGAAAACCTTCATATTGAATGTGCAGGGAGTAACAATCATACCCACCTGTTTCACTGTGAGATAAAAGCGATGTCTGCTGATAAGGGGGCGGGGTTCGGATGGGGTGTGGTGGTTCAAAGGAGAAAGGGGCTGTAAAGAAAACTGCAACTGTCTTGCTTTAGCTTAAGGAATTTAGAAAGAAAGCAGGATTTGGGAAAACCTCCCCAGAGAGGAATCCACTGAAACTCAACACAAAAGATCATTCCCTGTGTAACATTCAGAAAAAAATCATTTCAGTCTCTATGGTAAGCTGTAGCAGATGTTCCCGTTCCAGAAATGGCAAGCGTGCACATGCTTCAAATGTCAATAAGACTATCATGTCAAAGAAACATAGGTCAAAATGTCCTACCCTGCCTTCAGGCAAAACATGGCTGCTAAAACGCCACATAAAAACATTACAACCACCTTGGCCCACCTTGTGGAAAAGATTAACGTTTTTAGTGAAAACCTTCTACTCAAAAAGGGAACAGATTTACAGCCAGAGGCGCAGACACCAGGCCAGTCTTCGAGGAGAAGAAATTATTGTTATCCTGTTTGGTGTAATGAGTTTCCTGGTAGTATGGCCCTTCCTCAATAACAGACTATTCCTTGTTTAGGCTATTCTCTAGATTGGCAGGGAAATCTTTGGGCTGTCGCTTCATGGGTGTCTGGGTTTAGGGCAGTGTTAGGTCTATTTTCTTTCTATTATGATGTCTATCTGTGGTCACATGGTCTCTAGAGGGAAACTCTGCTATTGTGTTTATTGGCTACTGACAGACCACAACAATCGATGGAGGCCGACATCGATCAAACATTGGGATGTTGTAAATTTAGCGAAATAATTAAAGGATTCATTAATGACATAGCAGAGGCCATGAGCTACATGTCTCTGAAAGTAACCACCTTGGGGCTAGGCTCCATGCAAAACCAGATAATCGCTGTGGATTCATCCTCTGTTTACTGGTCTCAAACAAAAGGCAATTACTGTCCAAAAATCATTCATCGCACTGGGCCCATACCCCCTGTTGTACTGTAGCTACACGGTTCACAGCGAAACTTTTTATTTAATTTAAAGGTAAATTAACATTTTTCCTCATCATTTACCTAAAATAAATATACAAACTGATTTTCCAGTTTGGAAAGGAAAATTATATAGTGACAAAACAGGGCTTGATTTGCTGTTCCAGTCAGAATCTGACACTGGTGTCGACCCAGGATCTCACATTACATGTCTGCTCATCAGAATAACAACGTCACCTTGGTGACTCCTAAAATTAGTCATTAAACTTTTAAAGCTAGTTTTAAGGTTCACTGGGACTGAGGCTAAAGTAGGTGACGGGTGAGATGTGTGTTTCACAGTAAATGTGTTCATGTTTACGCTTTAAGGTCTGTGACAGACTCATGGACCTTAAAGCGGATAGGGATTTATAGTCAGTGTGCAAAGTGCTCAGCTCATCAAATCACCCTCAATCATTTGTAACACTCTCGCAAGCTTAGCTTAGAAAAAAGTTTAGCTGACTGCTATGCAGTTGCAAATTGGATTATAGTTCAGCTGCGGTCCATTCACATATGACGTCGGCTTCAACTGCTTTTTTCCTCCCCTCGAGTTTAATACAAATAAACCACTACAAACCTAAAACAATTTAGAGGGCACTTGGATTAGGCTATATGCATTTGACTGGTTTCCAAGTCAATTACATTTAAGAACGCGGTTCTTTGTCTCTGGCATAAAAGACTATCTGTGCCTTTCAGGCTTGGTTTGGTTCCAGGCAGATTTGCAAGATGTGTTGATTTGTGTAAATCAGGATCAATAGCTTTGTTTGTCTTGAAAGGCTGTTTCTAGACAAACTGCCATTGAAATCGCAATGTGCATTCAGCTAACTGGCCAGACAGTGTTGGTAATTTGCAACGAGACCATCTGGTCAGGACGATATCCTTCCTGGCCTAGTTAGTGGTCAATGATACAGTAGTAATGCTTGAAGAATGTTGAAGAACTGACGCAATGCTTGTTGGGCAGTGAGATGTTCACCTCACAAGACGTTGGACTGGGTGCTCTTGGTCCCCGTCCATTAAAGGTTCTCGTCATGTGTGTAATAAGACTAGGCGGATGGAACATGAATAAATACTTTAACAGAGTTGAAACAGTTGATATCTTAGGGCATTAATGGGATTTCCTGATTCTGTCAGAAATGATCTCGCGTCTGGTCCATGCGTTAAGGGTGTGCTGTGAATTGTGGTAGGAGAGCGCAGTGGAAGTTCACACACTGCAAGTATACAGTCCAGTTGCCGCACGTGTGTGAAGACATACTTTGTGGAAGCGAGTGCCAGGGATTTTTGTCAGGATGCCAGACATAGATATGCGATGGGGCATATCTCAGCTCCAGAGGGTGTTATGCCTCTCTACTGTAGCTTAGCATTTTCTGGGATGCGAGGGAAAGCGAGAACAACGCGATTTGTCCGATAGTCCCGAGAACGCCCCAGCTACAGCCTCAAATATTCAGTTGATGCTCTTATGCAGTTTGAGATAGAGCTAAAGTTTCACTGAAACAGTGATGCCAAGAGGATTATCCAGAAAAGTACAGCGCTTGGACATTCATTTGAATAAATATCTTAGATACGGCGCTGTATAATTGAAGGATCAACCATCAAATGTTGCACGTCCACAACTGAACTAAAGGGATTTCCTGACTCACGTAAAAGGTTATGATTAAAGTAAATTGTCAACAATAACCTTGCGTCCTGCTATGTAATAGAGCCCGAGACATCATGAAAATGACCACCTTATCTCCTTTGCCATTTCCTTTTGCTTAACGTATTTATACAGTGGTCATTACCAAAACTTATAAGATGGCTTCAAAGCAAACAGCAGATTCCTCCGAAAACCACAGACTCCTCAAACAGATATAATTGTCGGTGAGTAGGACTGTTGGCAGGGGATTTTCACTTAGGCCTACTTAAAAGTAATTTGGAAAGAAAAACAAGCCATTAAGAATCAAGAGTTAAATATATTCATAGATTAGAGGTCACCAACTGCCTGTTCGGCTCAAATAAAAATTTGCGAGCCTATGTATTTAAGATGTATTTAACTTCTTTTAAGGATGAGTGATAAACTCATTGTCACGATGATGAAACCATTCCTGGACATGTCCAACCTTCATTTGGAAGTCAGAATTTTCCCCCTTACCCCATTGCTGTGGAGCAATAAACGAATTTCACAATTTAACTCTTCTGGCTATTTATATCATATCTGAACCTTGTGCCTTTAGTCCACTGCAGAAATCCTAAACCAAGCCATGTCTTGCAGTTATCCTCTATAACTAAAGAATGCAGGGCACACAGATGTGTGTCTTCTAAAATATTCAAAGCACACAAAAACAAAGGGCCAACAAATAATTTATTGCGAAAATAAGGGAGAACAGCAGAAAGCACAGGAACAAAAGCCTTTTAGTCGGCAGGGGTGAAGTTTACGGTGCTGCACAGGGTGCCCTTTGTAGGATGGGGAGGGAAAGCATGCAGAACCCCCCCGGCCTCGTCGCCCAGCTCCACCCTAAGGTTGAACCCAGAGCCTCGTGAGAGTCGCCCATTCTGGACGGATCCGGTTTGAGCTAGCACAATGGTTTTGAGCACTTTCCGCCTCACTTGCAAATGGACCCTATGTCCCTATGTCTCTGGGCTGATGAGTGCCTCGGCACGGCTTCGGTCCAGCCAACGCAATGAATCTGTCCCCGCCCCCTCCGCTTTACTGGCGTTACTGCCCAGCCATTTAGTTTTACCTGGGATCATCAGCACGCCGGATCGTTCAGCTCACGTCCGTGGCCTCGGGGGCAAGGGGTACAGAATAGAAACAAACACTCACAGAACCTTGTGAAACAAAGACGCCGCTATCCGCCGCCAACACTGAAGTAAAAGTAGAATTACTGTATGTACGGGCTACGTATGCCAGCCTCATTACGCTGGGTTTCCTTCATCGTAGAGTTGGCCCCATTAGAAGAGAGCAAGCCTGGCTGTTAGCCAATCAGTGGTAGTCGTCACTTCCCAGGGGCGGGCGCTTCATATCATTGGACATTGATAAATGAACAGACCGGCAGCTATTTGCTTCAGTTGATGTTATATGTATATATGCCATTACCCTGAATAACAGTGAAATGGCATTCACATTTATATCCCACTATTAATTGGAATATTTACATTGCGAAAGTTTCATTTATTTTCAGGAGAATTGACATTCAGTCTGTCAGCAACACATTGCTGAGCCATTCAGTTATATCAATTGCACAGAAATCTCAATAATGTCTGTAGTCGAAAGAAGCACTCATCTAGCCAGGGACAGGGTTAAAAATGTCCACAGGTTTTATTTCCTTGATGGACCAGGGTCCAGATGTGGGCAGGTTTCAGCGTTCCTGTGGCCACATAAACAGCAGATGTGCTTAATTTGCTTACTGAAACGTTCCTCAGAGAAAGACAAATATTACCAAGGTTCTAAAGGGGGCCCTTAGCAATTTACATGTGTATGTGACTTTAAATGTTCCAAAAATTATTTTTTCCCTTTTATTTTATTTTTCATCAAAGGCACAAAACACAGAATAAAAACGTTGCGTCAAAGAAGTTCACCCTACTCCGCAGTAGCAGGCAGAATGCCACAGAGTGATATATTTTAAGGTCACCAGCTGTCCTCTATTCTAACCATGAAAGCACTTTGGGACTCGCCCATTGTTTGTCGGACCAATAAATTCCATTGTAACCGCACACTGCACACCTATACATCTTATGGATGGTGAGGAGCTCTCGGCGATCGGACCGTTTGATCCATTTGTCTGGCATTTCCCATGGCGGGTTCCTCCGTGAGCAGGTGATGGAAGTCGGCGTCTGGGGGGTGGGGGGTGCTCAGATGGTTACCCACCTGTTGCCTAAGCAACATTCCTTGCCCTATGATTCAGGCGGCCTATGCAAACTATTTGAGTCTCGGATATGGCTTTGTCCACATTTGTCGTCTGAGGGGGCTGGCCACCCGATGACCTGTCCGGAAATTGCCCCCTGACGTCTGTTTTTCTCTTGACACAGCAAAGACGTTGTGTTTCGTTTCCAGTCATTCCGTGAAACGATTAACACAAAATTGAGATTTATTTCCAGTTATGTATCTTCCATATGGAATTTGGGACTCTCACAAGATTGGTATGAGGGTTGTAAACGGAGGCAGCTCCACCCTTTAAGTCGTATGCTGTTTTTCATGAGTGAATTAATTACCTTTACCATTACACACAGTGCTCTCTTTGGCTCTCTCTAACAAAGCCTTTGGGGTGCAATGCAATTTCAAAATCAACCTGAAGTAGTAAGGTTCAGGTTTTAAAAGGATCTTTTCAAAACAAATAAAGAAGTGCAAGTCATTTTTAGATGGTTTTCCTCAGATTGAAAATCTGGTGTTCAGAATGCGGGGGCATTGCGAAAGCGAAGATATAATAAATATGCAAGCAAATGCCAATGTACAATGCTTTCTGTATATTAAAGTTCCAGCATTAGGGTTTGCGTCAGTTTTCTCTTTATGTGGCAATGGGGAATGACAGCCTTGATTTAAAGGCCAATAATCGTACATCATTGCTCATGATAGGCTGCTGGATGGGAGTAAATGGAATCGCATGTTGATAATTATCACAAAACCTAACTGGCTGTAACCACACGCAAAACGAGTATTTAACACATATTGACTCAAGTATGTGTACATTCTTATTATCTTTTGACTGTTATAATAATGCACCCCCCCCCCTGAAACCTATCCCAGTTTTAATCAGATGGGGTTTAGAAATAAAGGAAAAGTGTGCCTTTCAACTGCCCTCGCTGCCAGGGGTCTTGCCACACAATTTGGCTTTTGTTTGAGCGAGAAAACAAAGGCCACTTAATTAGAGCTGGCTTGTGAAGGCCACCGATGGAGAAGACTGCTGTTTCGTGGTCAACAGCTTCTCAGTGACGTGAGATGAAAGCTGCTAGGAGGGCTTATTATGAAGACTTCATGAGCTTCTTGTTGCTGTCTCATATTTGGCTCCTTACTGGCACAATTGTGCGATTACAGAGCTTTGTTTTTCCTGTGGGCACTGTCACATTTGCCTGTTGGCAGTCACATTCACTTACAATAACTCACAGTTGACTGCATGGACGCATGTTTTTTGTACTGGTCATGAGTAAGATTCCACTCTCTTAATCCCCGTGGAGAAAACGGTTGCAGCAAAGGGGAAAAAGTGAAAATGGTGAAATAGCAAAGACTAATAGGGTAAAACGAATCTATCGACTACAACCCAACTAAAACAAACTGGGCCATGCAGGAACATTTCCCTTTTCTTAACAGCATATTTGTAAACTGAATTGTTATGAGAATACCAAATCAGATTATTTGAGAAAATCCTCCTAAATATGTGTAAAATGATGAACACCAACTCTTAATGAATGTGTGTTAATAGGCGATGCCTGTTGTAAAATGTTAAATGTTGATGTATGGATGGAGGGAAGTTATACCCAAGAGGCTGATGATGTGGGGCGGACTGTAATGCAAGCTCATCTCTTTTTCTGACCCATCGCGGGCATCCTTGACCACGGCAGGAAGTGAGACAGATTAGACCTTTTGGCTGTGCTAAATCAACACGTCCTTGCTCCGCACTGCTGTTATTGTTCAGCTGTCATGAGGGCCTTAACTCGTCCTAGCCGACTGCACACACCAGCCACACACTCAACAATGACCGCTTAAATCTGTCCCGGCAATGCTAGTGTCTCTTTGCCTTTAGCGCTTTGTCAGTGTTTTGGCCGAATGGGGCCAGGTAAAGGAACTCTCTAGTTGTTAATATACCGTAGGAGTAAGCAGATAAGCCTGATATGTAGAGATGTAAGAGTTCCCGTGTCTTTATGTCGGAGAGGAATTATTGTTTAATCTTTAAAGCTTCAGAGAACAGTTAACATTGGCCTGAAGGATAAGGAATATATGTGTGTGTGTTTGTAAACTGAGTGGGGGAGGTTTTATGTGCACTAGGATGAAGCGACAGATGAAGCTGTGGAATGTTGTTATCGAGATTCACCGACATGTATTATTATCCCACCACTTCATTGTTGCAGGGGGGGGTGTATATGGTTAGTAATAGTCATTTATAAATCCCTGCTCTAGTGATAAATGTATAATGCACAAATAATCGGTGGACTTACTGTCACGGCATGTTGTATTGCCCAAGCCAATGCCCGAACCATAGACGTTTATTTTCATCACACTTGGTAGGCTAGGGTGGAAATGGCATTCCTAATTAGGATTAAGGATGGGGTCAGTCTCCCTGCTCTAGAATGTCAGGCATTTTTCAGTGATGCCATCTGCGCAGAGCACGTCGTGGAGCTAATTCTGGCACCGAGTGTGGCGCGATTTAACACAGATTTTCATGGTGAAAGCTTCACTTCAAGCGCGCGCGGGGGGGGGGTGGTTCACTTTGACTGTGAACCGAAAGCTGTTGCGGTGAGCTGAATTACGCCGGCCACTTTTTTTCTGCCACCCGCGGCGTCAGTTTAACAGACGCCATGGAGCTCCCCAATTGATTTGGACGTCCAACATGTGGGGCGCGTCACATTGTTAGCATGTCAGAGATGCTGCACCAGGGGAGTCCTATTCCCCCTCTTGGCTTTATGCCTCAATCTGTTTTGACAAGGCATTCTCAGGTCTCTCTCTCTCTCTCTCTCTCTCTCTCTCTCTCTCTCTCTCTCTCTCTCTCTCTCTCTCTCTCTCTCA
>JAODLI010002385.1:0-10565 GCA_027575585.1 Percopsis omiscomaycus
ATATGCAGAGTAAAATATAAACACCCCCCCCCCCCTCTGTTCAGAATTTTTCTCAATCTAATTTCTCTCTTCCTGACTCTCTCTCTCTGCCTCTTTGTCATAGATTCAGTCACTATCTGGCCCTGTGTGCGTGCCTGTGCGTGTTTTTATCTCTCGTTTTAATCTCTCGCACTCACTCTCTTTATATGGAAAACATGCTGGGAGCAGAGGAGAGACGAGGAAGGAAGCAGAGAAAGTTGTTTCGGTGTGCGTAAGACCAAAAATTTAGGGGGACGAGCCGAGCAGATGTGAGGAAAGAGGAAGGAAAAGATCATTCATTGGGCTCAAGTCAAAGTGCCCATAAACAAATACACGAATTTATCTGTTACAAACAGTTGTTGAATAAGAGAGAGACTATCGTTTTTATCTACTTTTCTCTCGGGCGCGCGTCCGACAGTCCGCGTCACCGGGGACATGACAAGACAGCGGCGGTGCACGCGCGCGAGAAAGCCAGTCTCGTTTTTGGCGTGTTTTACACCACGTCTCTATGGGATTACTTTTTATGTTATCTACCGGGGTCTAAGTTTACCAAGTATTCGGTTACTATAATAATTCGAAATATAACTCGAGGTCCCATCTTGGTAAAACAACGAAGATCAAAGTAACTTTGATGTGTTTTTAAACTTTGAGCTCCCTGGAAAAACAGGGATTAGTCTTCCGAGTGGCACTGGAGGGTTTTACAGAGTACTCCTGCTCACCGTAGCCGTGTAGAGTGCCTCGACCATGGCCGGGGCTAAACCGGGAGTGCACGCTCTGCAGCTCAAACCGGTGTCGGTTCACGAGGTTCTCAAGAAGGGGAGCAAGTTTATCAAATGGGACGAGGTGAGATGACACACAAACAGTGTACAAAAGTAGCCTACGTACGTTGTAGTTCTGCACAGGGATTTATGACTAGGTCGAAGCCACAGTTGCTGTCAGTGTAGTATAACCTTAAAAATAGGGATTTGTGCACGTATTGTGAATTACATATCAAAAGACATCTCACTGAATTATAGACATAAAATGAAAATCATTATCGTGTGTGACTAGGCCTAGGTTTTGTAAGGTTCTATGACACACAGGGCTGGTATGTGCGTGTATGAATGTGTGTCTGTAGTAGACTACAAGACGACCCCCCCCCCCCATCGGGCAACAGTGTGTGTGAGAATTCTTGTAAAGCCAGTTTTTCCTCCGGCTCATGTTGTAGTCTTTACCCACCTCTCCCCCTGAAGTCCTCCCTCTTATTGTTTTCTTCTTCGATTTTCCAGAGAAGTATCAAAGTAGCCAAAACGAGAACCATTTCACACCTAAACTGTTAAAAAAGAGCCACGTGTAGGACATATCTAGGAATAGGCCTATAGGTTTGTCCGTTTAAATAACGTGTTCCCCACTTTTTAAAATAAAGACAAAACCAACTTGTCCTGCTCAACCAGTAACATTTGGTCACATTAGCGTATTTCTGCTGCATACCTGGCAACCCGGACACACATGTGGCTGTGCGGGTGTCATGGATCCATGTTTTTTTTATGTGCTGAGGTGATATGATACAAAGGCACTGCGTGTTAATGGCGCATTCTATAGACTATTAGAGAAACATTATGTTTAAGTGCAAGAGAGAGGTTATTGAAGTACCTTCAACCTTCAACACTCAAAAATATGTAACGCATTTTCCAACATTCAAACCACAAGAGCACATTCTTGAAACCGAAACATTTGCGTCCTAGTGTAGGATACTTGTAGGGATAGCTAGTTAGTGTGGCGACAAATAAACATCTCACACACATACACTCCTTACACATTTTACGTTTGGTGAAATGAAATTGTGCTGAGATGAACGACTTTAAAATTGGGAGGATTTGCAATTGAAGTCAATCTGTCAATATAGCATATTAAACAAAAAATAACCTTCATGTGCCACGTCTATGACAGAGTTCTATACTGCAGTAGGTTATGCTGGTCAGTTCAGTGTTATTTTACATTTGTGACTCTACAACTACTGTTTCTATACCTGTCGGCCATATACCTTTATCTAGTCTGCTAAAATTTCTCTCTCCCCCATATAATTGCTCTTCAACACCTAATACTCACCTGTCTACATGGTATTCAAACTATTATTGAGATATTGACTTGCGCTGAATGTTGAAATAAACAGGAAAGAATTGTTGAAAAATTGTTGTGGAAATAATATTGAACAATATACATTTAAGAAAGCACTGCTAATTACAATAATAATTTACAATGATTACATTCACGCATTGCCTCTGCGATCTGAACTGCAACAAATCTGTCTGCCGAATCTGCAGCATTAGGTAAACAAATTTTTTGTCGCCAGTTAACATGAACTCCAGTTAATCCATAACACCGGACACAGCAGCAAGCGCTAGTAAACATGTAAATCTTAATTATTGAACAATCTCTGACAGATGTTGCTAACTTATAGTTGTAGTTCACTGTGGCTGAGGCTCAAGCATATATGGTTTTATTTCTCCAATATTCTCGCTTGCAAATTGATGCACATTTTTTCTGTTTGTTTTTTTGGCAGCCATGATTTGAACAAAAGGTTAGAGGGCATGGGGGCAGGCCTGGCAGTAGAAAGAAATTTTTGTCCCCCAAGTTTAGTTTTCCAATTAACACAGACAAAAAAATCCAATAAAGTATAAAAGGGTTGGCAATTGACCTCTGCTGTTCCTAAGCTAGATCAAGCTGTGTGCGCTCATGAATTGCAGTGGGTTTGTCTGATCACGGAGGACGCTTTCTCATCTTAGAGACCTTTCGTTATTTTTTCTGTAAACAAGACACGCTGCCATCGCTGTTTTTCTTATTATTGTGTGATCAATATAGCCTGGATACCATGGATACTAGTCTGACTTTCCAACTTACACCTGCTCCATACTAGGTGTAAAAGTTTCACCCAGGCTGAACATATACAAGGCTTAAGTCTGAATGGTGCGCTAGTCATAATCTTAAGTTGATAACTTTCAGTCAGACATAAAGTTAAACCCCAGGCGTACGCCCAGCTGGTACACTCCACTCCTGAAGTCAATATTTATGAGTTCAAGTCAGTGATTGAGGAATCGTTCCATTTCTCAAAGCAGCAGATAGCTAGCTAGCTTCTAACTTAGCTAGCTGTCGATCTAGTTAGCTACTATCAAAAAAGGTTTTGTTGTGTATGATTCAAGCTTTGCGCAGCATCGCTAATCGATAATGAAGTTCAACACAACATCGAAGAGGCTGCAATTCTTTTAAATGGTAAGATACAACATTTATGACTCTGGCCGCCTTGTCAGAATGATTATTATAATTTTTTTGTCTCATACAAGTCTGGCTTATGTTGCCTTGGCTGCTCATTCCAGTGGTGCTGAATATTGTGTTATAGCACATTAACGGCATTCATCGGTTCCTTTGTGGCTAAAATTAGACGTGTTTTATCTGGGCTGTTAAGTAATAGGCGATAGATGTCCCCCCCCCATGAATTTAGAATGCCCCCTAGGGCTGCACCTTAACGATTAATCTAGAGATTACTTTTTCTATTAGTCGAATAATCTAACAATTACAATAAAAAAAATTCAATTTAATTAAAAAAATACTCCATTAATATTATTATTTAACAATGAAATTTACCAAAAGGTAAACACTTTCACCATGAGAATAGCATCCTTTCATTGTAACTGCAGTCTGAACAAATACATTAATAATCAATTCCCATAGTGCTTCCAATAAGATCGGTTTAATTCCTTACATAACTTCAAGTAAGAGATTCAACAAAAATGTATCCATGATGCTTTGCCTTGTCCTTAAAAAGAAACAAATACTTTAGGTACTGTCATTTTAATAAGAGGGTGCATTGATTTCCTTCATGCACACACTCTGTAATTCAGTTTAGATGTAAAATGGTGGACTGCTTGTCGTATACGTGCAAAATTATTCAGACTGACATTGGGTAATGCGTAATGTAATGTAATTCTTTGTCATGCTTTATGTACACAGTATCATTATGCTAACATCCTTGCTAATACATTCGTAAACACTAAAGTGCGTGCATGCTGCTGATGTTAACCAGGCTGGCTAGAGTTCTTAGAAACAAGCGTAACTATCAAGCCCAAGGCTTTACAAAGCTAGCTAACATTATTTTATCTTAATCTTACGCCAGTTGCACACATGACTCGGAGCTTTTTCTGTGCTCATACTGTAGTGGCTAGCCGGTACTGTGCCAAAAAGTGATTGTTTGCCGAAAACTGATTGCTGTCCACGTGAGAGCATGCAGCTGTAACGCCCAGTTAATATACTTCCACAGATGCTTTTATCTGGATTAATAACATCATAACATGCAAATACATATAACTTTATGTCCGTGATAATAGCAGTGGTTTGTCTTTAACTTTTCTTGTAACCGAATAATCACAAGATGTGTCTGCAGTTTATAGTAGGCTATTTTTTCCGATGTTTATTGGTATGTCTAATATCCTTGTTTATATTTCTAAACTAGACTATAATTCACATGATTTATATATGGGTTATATATAAAATCAAGAAAATATCTCTTTTGCGACAGCAGTCAGTTTTTGGCAGACAATCAACTCTTTGGCACGTCACCAGCAGATTAACATGGGATCGTATTGAAAGCAGGTCGGATCCATGTATTTTAGAAGCAGGTAACTGCTAACTAGATTTTCTTTTTTACGTCAGTTGGGTCGGAGAAATTACTTGCTACAAAAAGTAATTAGTCAAATTAGTCATTTTACCCTCAAAGACACTGATGCACACCACGATAATCTGCGTATTTACGTAATCGATTACGTCGCTGAACTGCCCCAGCCCTAATGCTCCTCCAGTCATGCCGTTTTGATGAAGGGGCTGCATAGGGGTGCTTCAAATTTGTGTATTCATAGATAGTGAAAGTTTAGAGATGCTGTTTAGCGGTTGTGTTTGGTATATTGAACTTTTTTGGTGTAAAAACATTTAACTAATTATTATTCAATATAGGGTTAAAATTAAGGGTTTAAAATCTAACTGTTGGGTTACTTTATTATACCCCTTTTCAACATGTTGACACAGTTCCCTGAGGTCTTAATGTAATGTCTGTGACATGCTTTGGTCAAAATACCACAAGGATAAAGTTACCACAGCACCCTTCTCAACCCTGTCTAAACAGCCCTTTTCAGAGCAGGACTTTTCAAGTGCCAGTTCGTTTAATTTATTTTATACGCTTTTTGTTTATTTTTTTTGTTTTTTACACTGCCCTCATAGTTCTCTGATAAGGTCTGTACTGTAAATATGCTGAACTATTGAAGCTGGGATATTTTTTCTAATGAATGCTTGCAAAAAAAAAGAATGGCACACATTTGCAAAGGTAGTTCTCAACAAGCCGTGGGTGGAAATACTCCCACGGGTGGGGGGCAGTATAATTCTAATAATAATTCTAATGTTTTTTCATTATATGTCCCCTTTTAATGATTAACCGAGTGGTTGACAGATATGGCAGTTAAATGTTGGTCTTTGATGTCTGTCTTTGATGGTTTTAATAAAGAACTTATCATAAGTAGGCCTATGTTTTTTAGAAGGAGCTGTATCATGTGCAATCAATGTACATACAAACCACTGACAGAAGTGTTTGAAAGACAGTGTGTTTATCAGCAACAGCAGTTCCATGGATGCTAGCAATCATGTAGTGTGGATTTGTTTCTCTCTTTAAGAAATAAGGTCACGCAAACAGTAAGATGCTCGATATTTTGAATTTCTGTCAGAAATTCACACACACGTGCTCATACACATACTTGCTCACTGTCGCCATGTTTCATAGGGAATTACCAGGAAATGGTTATGCTAGTGATTATGAGTGTCCACCCCACCCCCACTTGTTCACTCTTAAATTGAGTGATAGCAAGTAGAAAGGAAGATGAGGGTACACACACAAATAGAAGGGGCCCGAGGGCAGCTCAGTTTGTTTGCCCTCTCTCTCTCGCACCTCTCTTATTTCCCCTATACTCACCTCTTTTCTAGCCTTTTCTGGACACATCCTTTCATTAATTTGTCCCTATGAAAGAAGGGAGAGAAGAATCATTTGTTTTATTTGTTTAGCTGTAGTCTCTCTCTCTCTGAGTATTCTCACAACCCAACCTCTGTGTCTCAATAGCTTGGGGAATTTTCTAGTAAAACAGTAGGCCTATCTAATGACACACATAAACACACACGCATGCTTACATACACACACTCATGCAAGAGAGCAATATGAATGCAGTGCAAATCGGCCCTCTCTTTACAGTGTGTGTCTGCAGTTGTTTTGTTCTGGGTGTGTGTTTCATGTTGAATGGCTTCCTGTTGAAGCTTGTTGTGTGCTCCAGAGCCAAACCGTTTTCCCTTCCCTCTGCTTGGCTCCTCCCCAACCAGCCTGTGTCTCAATTCGAATAAGATAAATTCCAACTCTGAATTTAGTTGAATTTCTTCTTTCCAGCGAAGCCAGACTCTGCAGATAGACATCAATTTAATCTGTTTCTTATAAATAATGTTCATGTTGCTGCTATTTATCACTGATTTCACATAATACAGATCAGCCTAATCATTGACCTATGTTTGAGTTAGATAAAAAACTTCCTCCAAATGCTGGAAAAGTGAGACAGTGCAAAAGCATCTGACGCCATGTTGAGAAACACTGTATGACACGTTTACAGAGAGGTGATAAATGGGGATGAAGGGAGAGGTTGATGGATGGATAGAGGGTGAAAGAGAGATGGCAAGTAAGAGAACAGGGCTGTCACTAAATGTTTCATTGTCATTTTACAACCAGCTTTTAGACAGTCTGCATTCCATCTATTGTAAAAATAAGATGTTGATTATTTTATTTACCATCAGAATAATGTACCTGACGGATGTACCTGATAATCACTGTACCTGACTCAGAATTTTGTCAGTCGAATCGGATTTGGCTGTTCAATACAACCATTCAGCTTTTTGTTTCTTTTTTTCATATAGACTATTTAGCAATCAGAAAATCTATTGGCATTGGAGTTTCAGTGATGATTTCGACCGCATTACCGTAATTTACGCATCATATATTAACCGCAAAAAAACAAATCCGTGTATTGACCACACCCGTATTAACCACGGTTTATTCATTGTGTCACGTAAAACTAAATGCCACCTGGTTGTGGTGTGAGCGCTACTAGCCATTTAAAATTTGTTGTATGAAGTGAATAAAAGCTGAATCCAACCACATCTTCCAGAGGGCGGTAGCACTCGCTGTATCTGCACCACAGATCTGCACAGCCAGCTAACACCCGTGTATTAACCACAGTTTATTCATTGTGTCACGTAAAACTAAATGCCACCTGGTTGTGGTGTGAGTGCTACTAGCAATGTAAAATTTATTGTATGAAGTGATTAAAAGCCAAATCCAACCACGTCTTCCAGAGGGCAGTAGCACTCTGTATCTGCACCACAGATCTGCACAGCCAGCTAGCTATCTAAACCTGTGCTATAACAATGAATATAGTTTTCTATAGCATAGAAAAAAATATTTCTTTTCAGCGATTCTCTTAATTACATCAATATTGTTCTCTTGAAACAGTTTGTGCTAGTGTTGCACGATATACCGATACTAGAAAGGTATCGCGATACCCTGCCGTTATGATACCCCATTTTATTAGTATCGGTACTTTGAAGAATGACAGTGTTTGAATAAGAGCCGTATGTCCTGTGTGCAGGTTTCATTTGATGTGACAAAACGATAGGCATGGCTTCAAGTTTGAGCACTCTTGGTCTCTTACCGCGGCTTGTACAACAATCAGCCGACAGTAAGGGCAAGCCTATAGACACCACGAGGCCCGTCTGTAAAAATTTTTTCAAACCGGTGCAAACCAAGGGAGGGAACACGTCAAACTTGGCTAAGCCCCTTGCCGAATACCGAAAGTATGCAGAGCTGTATAAAGAATTCAAAGGCTGACAGGTTAACGAATGTAATAGATAACATAATTACATTATGCCCAAACCCATGCCCTCAAATATAAGTGATATATTTTGTGACAAGCTCAAAAATTTTCATCAACTGAGTTTGACGAGGCAATTAAGGGCAATGATAACGGTCTTTGGCTTATATTTTAGCTAACTTGTGTAGCATTAATATAACATCTCTATACAAACGCAACCAATGTTAACTTTACTATAACTTGCAAGCTGTTAAAAGGCGTGCACAAACTTAAGCAGATCAACGGGATAGTTTCTGTGGCGGTAGCTGAGCAGGGGGGGGGCCCTGAGCCGAACACACATAGGGCAGTATTGGATAGTGTCAATGAAGAAGCAGCTTTGCATGTGAATTGACACGGAGAGAACAGCGGAATATATATGTTTGATAGAAATCTACCTCCATAATCTTTTTCCTTTTCTATTACTTGGCGGCTGGCGCAATCATTCCTCGTGTGCATGATCAATTTAGAACAAGAGGGGGCACGAAAAGGAGGGGTAATTCACAGATGGGTCCGTTAACGTGTTAGCAAGGAGGAGCTTAGCGAATCAATGCGCTGCGGCGGCTCCTATCTGCTAAAAATTTAAAAATAAATATAATGAAACACAATGTGTGGCGGCTTGTGTTGATTGTGTGGTGCACCACCACAAATTAATGTGTTGGAAACACTGTAGGTGTTGGGCTCCCAGACAGAAGGTCGTAGGTTCAAGCCCCAGAGTTGGCCCACCTGTAAGCATCCTTGAGCAAGATGCCTAACTCTGCTCCATGTAATAGCATCATGTAATTTTCAAAGTCACTTTGGATAAAAGCATCTGCTAAATGACCTAATTGTAATAACACCAGTTATAAATTATCAATTTATGCCCAATCAGTAATGGTAATCATGTATGCAGCCTACATTTTTGTCAGTAAATATTTATTTACTAGAAAATGCATTCAGTAGAGCGCAGACCTACACCAAGGAGGTGTATTGAGTCTTATATGCTGTTAAATAAGTGATATCTGCAATATAAAGTTAACTATCAAAGAAATTACAAACTCAAGTGCAGGGGACATCACATTACTACATACCATGTAAAAGCTTTAATAACACTAAACTATGACTACAATAATCCAACTATTAATGCTATAAAATTTAAAAGATTGTTTTTTGATTGACAATGTTGTCCACGTTTGAAAAAAAAAACACAATATTTGAGAGTTTCCCCTTTTTTCGAAAAAAGTATCGAAATTGAAATTCATGACTTGGTATCGAAACAAAATGTTGGTATCTTGACAACACTAGACAGCACTTATAAGCAAAGTAATAATTTAAAAAATATAAAGAGTTCTGGGCCCATAAATAGAACTTAACTTAGGCTACATTATCTTAACAAAAGGTAACAAACACAACCAAACAGACCTCCCGACTGAAATATGGGGGAAACTTATATAGTGGCTGATTAGACCACTTCAAACTCAAAGGGGGATACACAAAAAAATAATATACAAATAAACTATAATAACTGCCAAACATGTCCAGATACTGATGACTAATATTAACTAAAATTAACACAAACTTAATACTAAAACCCACTGTTCCTCCCCATGCGGCGGGAGAGCATGGTACAGTCCAATTAGTCCCTTCTCTTAGTCCCTTCTCTTAGTCCCTCCTCTATTTGAGTGGGTCCTTCTCAGCTGGTAGTCCCTTTGCTCGTCAGTCAGGCACCTCCAGCAGCAACCAAGGAACTGGTAACCCAAAGACAAATGTATTAATTTCAAAGAAAATAACAAGTTAATAAAAAAGAAAATGAAACCAATATTAGCTAAATTGTCGAAGAAAGTTAACTAAATGTGTGCACCCAAATGGATAATTGATGTCAAAAATTGTAAGTGTTAGGTTAGGTTAGATGAAACTAAAATCTATGTGTCCAGTCATTGATTTAGTATTATATGTAATGTGCCAAACAAAGGAAACAATGAGATTAAGAGTTACCACCGTGTGCTCATGTTTCTGTGTGGCTGTCAATGCGGCAATCACAATAAGCCACACCCGAGTATTAACCACAGGGCTGCAGAATGTTTCCATCAATGTAGGATAGTACTCAAATTACAATAACACCACATCTGTTTTATGCTGTTACTGTAATGCATACTGACTGACAAAAAAACGGACTATTTGACTTGAAGAAAGTCGACTGACAGTCTCCGAATGATTATTAGACTCATTGACCTCAGAGGGCAGCCCTATCAGAATGTAAGATAATAGGGATGTCCCGATTCCTTTATAAAACATTGGTATTGGATTCTCCTACCACTGCTATGCTGACGACACCCAACTCTATCTCTCATTCCCCCCATCTGACACTCAGATCTCAACCAGAATCTCTAATTGTCTTGCTGACATTAGTGCTTGGAAGTCTTCGCATCACCTCAAGCTCAACCTTGAAAAGACAGAGCTACTCTACCTCCCGGCAAAGAACTGCCCCCATATGTCCATTACCCATTGTCCAACTGCAAAGAGCCTCGGAGTGGTCTTAGACAATCAACTGTCCTGTGCAGCCAACATTGCCGCAACGACCCGAGCCTGTAGATTTGCCCTCTACAATAT
>JAODLI010002386.1:0-10563 GCA_027575585.1 Percopsis omiscomaycus
GGGGTAGTCAGGAGAGGTGAAAAAAGTCCCACCGGTATCTCAGTGTATGAAGTGTAAACACATTCCACATTCTGGCTCTGTGTGTGTGTGTGTGTCATAAGCTTGAAACATGAAGAAAGGCCCCACCTCAGGCTTGGGGATAAAGGCTCTTCCAGGTATGGTGAAACAGCTGTGGACGGTGCAGAGGTACTGAGCCATGATGGACAGCCGGCTCCTCTGTCTGCTGCCAGTGCTGGCAGTCAAGCGCTGGGCAGGGAAGACAAGCACAACAACATACAGTAGCGGTGAATAATACATGTCCAATAGGACTGGCTTTCTCATTGGGGGGTTAGATTGGAGGCAGACGTTTAACATATACAGCCAAGGTCATGTTCAAGGGCAATGCTACCTTCCATTTAACACGACCGCTGCCTGCAAAGTGCTGCTAAATTATATATTTGTAAGACTCTAGAAATGCTGTAATTTGAAGTCCAAGTTCATTTCAAAATCTGTACATCAATCTGTAGAACTATATTGTGATTTTTAGAGCAACCAACTATTCATCCATATACAATGTATTCATCATTATAAGGTTTTCATATATTAGTGATTACATAGAGAGAGCATCGCCAGGGCAAGCTTGCCAAACGTTTAGTGAATGGTGAGGCATTAAGTTGATTTGGTCAAGAACCATACACCCACCTCTGCCACTTCTTTCTGGAAAGTGAGAGTGAGTCTGGTGCGTCCGTACGCGAAGGGCCCCGTTCTGTTGGCAATGTGCTCCAGCCACTTGATGATCAGCGGGGTGGAGACGCTGAACGGCAGGTTCCCTATGATATGAAGGTTCGGTGGATCTGTGGAGCAACACACACACACAAACATTTTAAAAACGCCCTTGCCTAAGACTGCAGCACCATGTAATCACAAGGCCTTTTCACAATGTGTCTAAATGTTTTTATTGTTAAAGCTGAGGCTCCCACCTTCTTCCCATGACTTGGCGATATCCGACGGGAATCCCCGGTCCATCCTGAAGGTCAGTATGTCACCATGAACAATCCTCACCTTGCCAGGTGCTGCCTCGGACAGCAGCTGTGGACGTGGTTATGACATAACATATCAACCAATTACAGCGGCAGATGTTTGTTTAAGGTTTTCCTGTACTAGGATGTGACGCGAGAGCACTTTTGACACGGAATGGAAGAAGAGGCCAGCAACCGTAGCTAGATTTTGTGTTAGAAAACAAATGACATTTTACTCCTAAGAAATGTTGTGGCAAGTGGCAGTCAGAGTGAGGGGCACTGATGTGTAGCCGAGATGCATTTTCATTTAAATCACTCTCGTTGTGCTGTTGGTGAGAAGGAATCAGTGATGCTGATTCAGACCGGACACGGGTAGCTATCAAACAGTAGTAGTAGTGGGATATGGTGCAGGGACTGAAAGAGGAGCTACGTGGTAAGTGAGACTGGTGCAGTCTGCCATCCCCAGAGAAGCTATGATCAGACTCTGTACGTTTTGATGCTCATGTTATTAGACTGATGCAGCTAACCCAACTAACACATGAAAGTGCTACAGCTCACAGCGTGAATGACCTAATGAGCCTGATGCACTGGGACAGTTCAGCCCCGTGATTAGCTACTTGCTCTGTGTACCTTCAGCCCAGGAATGAAGCGGGAGTCCTTCTCCACCACCAGTAAGTCTGCAACCCCGGCATTAAGGATGGAGCGGGTAATCCCCCCTGGACCAGGGCCCACCTCGCACACATGGGCGCCCTGCAAACTGCCCGCCTGACGCACGATTTTGTCTAAAAAGATACAGTTGATGACCGACACTCCGATTAATGAACTCGTTTTAACTAATATCTAGTCAAGCCAGATGTGACATTTATACTGTATTTCTTGGAGGACTCGTGCATCATAGCAATTACACCATACACCAACAAAAGGTCTTGATCAATGTCTGCATATCTAAATTGAGATTAATAGTTTGTACTGCCTCATACATTACCAATGTGAGGATGAAGTTGGAAGGCATTAAACACAGTCACCTTGTCCAAGGACACGAGACTAGATCAGACCTGCACTGCATCACTGATAATCACATTAAGGCACAAGCGGCAAACAATGGTCCAGGTCTGTTCAAATTAGCAGGAGATCTACTCAACCTAGCGCATAGAGAAAGCCTGTCAGTTTTGATGCCTATGAACAAGCCTGCGTAGGGCTGTGTGTAGTCAAGTGCAATAGATACGATATTGTGTCCTCGGTGCGGAAACAGCAGCAGTAAAATACTTTTCGCTAGCAGGTGTTGGTGCATTGCAGATGGAGAGAGGGGACAGGGGACAGGAGAGAAACGAGGAGCTGGGGGGCAAATTCACCTGTGAGCCTCATGTCTAGGAGGAAGTTCTGGGAAAGCTGCTTCTCAGCCCGCAAGTTGTACAGCTTTATCACCTCACCGATGGTGGGAAGGGGAGGCAGCCGGAAAGCTGCCAGTTTCCAGGAGGCAGACATTTTTCTAGTAGCTCTGTGATAAACACATACCTACAAGAGATGAACGAATGATGAACAAATGGTCAATAAACTTAAATAAACTTGATCAATAAAGGCATAATGACTCTTGATTTACAGTTTACTATAAAACTCACAGGCATCCAGGGATTCAGAGAACCATACGTAACTGACATTTTGTTATTAGCCTCAATTCACAATCATATACGCCTATAGTAGATATTGGTAGTAGAAGTATAACATTAACAAATGCTGACCTCTGCTTTAACAAACACATCCAGCACTTGCATCTGTTTATTACATAATACCTGTATCATGATACTTTTATTATTATCAATTCAAACGTGAAAATGTTTATAGTTTATATACTCAACAAAGCCAATGTTATTTGCAGAGATCCCTGTCTAACAGGGGTGCAAAAAAAGTAGAGAGCCTGTACAGAGATTTGTTCCAACCATTTGAATCGTCTAACTCGACAGCATAGACGGGGACAAATAATTGAAATTGCCTGGTTAAGTGAACAAGCAGAAGGAAAACCTGTCATGACTTTTTATATTCTGAAGTCAGACTTCCCCATCTCTGGTTATTTGACAAACACTAAACTCCATGATCAAATGTGCAGCTCTGCACATTTGATCTACTGCACCATCTAGTGGCCTCTGAATCAAATGGCAATGTGCACTAGACTTAAATTGACCACCAAGAATAAATGTTCCCTACATTCGCTACTCCAGGATGTTGTGCTTATTGTCATTGCAAATAAGCCCATCTATACTGACACTGAAAGACAATCTCAATATAATAATATACTGACACTGAAAGACAATCTCAATATAATAATAAAGTTGAACCGCAGGTAGACATTCTTGTATATTGTTATATGAATCCTATTGTATACTACTACTATTGTAGAGTGCGCATCGGTTGTACACTACATTTACGGTGCATTGTGGGTAGCAATATAGGATAGGGAGCCAAATTGTCCACGAATTCGATGAGCACTACAAAATGGATCATACCCTAAATAGTGCAACTGACAAGTAGGGTGCGATTTCGAACACAGCTACTTATACGCAATGCATTAGTACAGTATATTCATAGCCAACATTTAGGCAAATTCGAATGTCTATTGCCTACACATCGTTGACGGACTGTATACAGCATTCGTTAGCTAAAATTGTGTTATTAGTCGCATGCCTTTGTAAAAGCTGCAATCAAAGCCTATGACTTTGATTGTTACTCTGTGCCCTAAACAATGTTAACACAACGCTACAAACGTAAGAGATAAACCCACGTTTCTCACCGATGTAGATATCCTCCTTAAGCTTCCGCTTTCGTCATTAGAAAATAGGTCTAAAACTCCAATGAGTTTGCAAGACATAAAATATCAGCCAATCAATTGCAAGTAGGAGGGATTTAACTTTGCCCTTGAACAACCATTTGTTGTTGATGTAATGAAAACATGTCACAGCCTTTATATATACAGTCTATGGTCACAGCCAGAGGGGACTTGTAGTCTACTGTATATCCAACCTTTATTTATTTAAACATGTATTCTTAAAAAGCTATAACCATAAATGCAGAGAATTGTTTGTTTTGTATTTTTGTATAAGAAATTGACTTGTAATTTACCCTGAAAGACTTGTGAATTGACCTGAGACATGCTCTGACAGACTTGGACTAAATTCATAGGGAATTTCAAACACAAGTTAATTCCTTTAGTCTACACTGGTCAATAAGATAGCAATATAGACTGTTGGTTAAAATAACTATGTTGTGTTGTAGATGGGAGACCACAGGGTTTTTACCATTCTGTGTATGCCACATGCAGGGCCAGTAAGTGTCAGAAGCTCATTTCTTGAGCTGGAAATACTCTACCCCCTCCAGGGTTTGCGACTGAGTGGCAGTTATGTCTCATGCTGTGGCTGACCTTGGCAGAACTGTTCAGAACTGAAAAAGCAAACTGAAGAAGAAAAAAATCGCCTTACTGCATGTCTGCTGCCATGGCAACACAGAGACATTTTTCAAACGAATGTTCGTTCGTATCGTTCCTATCCTCTCGGCCTCAAAATCCCTTCCTTTAATGGTTTATTCAATTAGTACATGGCACAGCATTGAGACCAACCAAACGATCTAATCCCGAGTGGACAACAATAATGAATACAAGGGTTAGGGGTGGAAAATGACAAAAGGGGCACCTTTTCCACATGCACCAACATGCGGACCTACCTGGGTGTGCATCAGGAGTGTCTATAGGATTTTTACACATCTTAGCCCAGCCCTCTATTATGGCAGCAGGGCAGAGCTGGGTAAGTCCGACATAAGAGAGTAAAAATACGTTTTACCCATATCTCAGAGACAAAGCTGTGTTTTACCTTGCCCAGAGAAGCACTACTAACTCAGTGCTGGGATCGTCCTTGGAGCCAGGAAGTGTAGAGACAAAACAATGTATATATCATTCTTAACTTCCTAGAAGCAGAACTAAGTTGTCAGGTTAGGCTATCTTTCAGTGCTCCTTCACCCATTATAACAAACCACGAAAGCACTTTTTTATCTGTACGATTTATTTTCAATAAAAGTATGTGACCTAACCAACTACAAGAATGTCAAATAATAGTGAGGACAAATAGTAAATGCCTTTAATACAGTACACGCAGTATGTTTATTCAACCACCGGGTGGCAGCATCTCATAAGGAAGAACATAAAACCTTATGCACCTTTCTCTCATACCAGAGCACATCCAATACTGTACAACATTTGACGCTCACTAGTTCATGCACGTAAACTTGGCAACTATTTCCATCTCTTACTTGTGTTCTCTGTATAGCCTATCTACATAAAATCTATGTATTCACAGTAGCCTACTGACATGGCATTGACACTTTCGCCACCTTTGGCTTTTATCCTCCAGTCAGGCCCATGTGACTGCAAGCACACACTTGCTGTCTGTAGTTATGATGTCAGATTGTTCACTTCACCCTAACAAAGGTCAGAGAGCTCCTGCATTTCTCACATTCTTTTCCCTAGCAATCTCTTGTCCTACCCCCACAAGGACGAGTAAATCTGTGTCCCAGACATAACATTAGGCAGTAATCATTTTCCACTGGCAAGGTGGTTGTTTTACCTTAGCGTTTGAGTTAGCGGCACTGTAATTATGCCAGAAATTACAGCCGAAACACAGGCTGTGACATTCCACTGCCAGGTGGAGTTATGTTTGTAAATCTGGTTTCTTTACCTGGGGGGGAGTCCCTCTGTAAACCTTTACAAACAGACCGCATGGTGAAAAAACCTGGACCAGAAAGTAAAACATATCAATCTGATATTTGCTCCAACAATGCACGAATCTAAAGAACTGAGGTATACTGAGGTGTTTTTGTGTCTTTTTTTAATCATGCAGATGTCAGCCTTCATTTCTACTTGCAATGTTCCAAGCACCAACTGTGATACCAAAGCTTACATACTCTATAAGAACCCATTACAAACGATCGGATCCCACAGGCTGCTTGCCCACAGCTTCTCCTCCCCGTCAGGTGGCTCCACAGCTTCAAACCAGGAAGAAGGGGAGAAGGGGAGGAGAGCAGCTCCAGGCAGAGAGAGGCTGTAAACAAGGGAGCGTCTGGGAGGCCAAAGCAGACAGTGACAGATAACATACAGTGGATTTTGTGGGAGGAAACTGATGACACTGATAGTGATGACAAGTGAACCAACATGACACCCTGTGAGGTCTTCTTTTTTCAAGACATGACTTATATATACAGTATAGTACTTATTACCCATGGTTCAGATATTTATGTCCAAAAACATGACACCATCACCTTTCCTAAAGTTCTACCAAGGTGACTATGTGTTTAATACTTGCTTATTTGATCTCCCTGTTCTGTGTAGGATTTCCTGAACATATATTCCACATTGCTCTGTGTCTGATCTTTCATCAGAAAGTGCACCATACAGCTGAAGTCCACCCCATTTGAGCACTTGGCAATCCCATCCTTTTACCGTCAGGTTAAAGATGTGCACCTTTCTTTATAGTAATGATGGCACAATTGGTTCATAGAGCTATAATAAATAATGACAAACAAACCCCAGACACATGCAGGCAGATCACATCAGAACGTCTGCTGTAACCAGTTTCTAACAAATGCGGCGAATCTACTGTGGGTTCCTGACAATGCACACCCTCCAACGCACCAGGATTCAATAGTCTCAGTGATCCCAGTATGAAGGGGAAGATTTATATCAGGCAGGTGTTGTGGGAATGGGACACAGCAGATATGTTAAGCTCCAATCCACTGAGGAATCTGCCATCATCACACAGATCTGCAGATTAAAACTTCTGAGAGATCCCCTGAGCGTTCCGCTGGAGCACGATAGAGGTGAGCCTCTTCTAAATATCAGACTAGCCTGTGGTCCTCCCCTTCTCAAGGTCATGGGATCTCCCAGCGGATGGGATTGAGGCAGTGTGAGAGGCCCACCGTGAGGTATGGTTTGCAGCCAGGGGATTTGAGCCATAACCGTAAGCAGGGTCTGGGTCTGACTCATACAAACCGTGGATGCCAGCCGAACCCAGGAACCCTGTGTGTGTCATTACAGCTCTATCAGAGCACATTGTGGTAGTCAGTAACAGGGAATGTTCTCTGTCGTGTCAAGCTCTTCACACTACAGGGTTAAGAGTCAGTGTAGCCACGACTGATGTGACACCATGGCTGGCATATGCTTGCTGTTAAAATGCACCCTAACGGGAAACAGTTTGTAGTGGCTTTCACTATGTGAAGAAAAACATATACAGTAGGTAGTTATGAGGATTGTGCTAATCCACTCAACAAATACTGTACAGTCTCACTGAAATGGTGAAAAACACAAACTGAATAGTAAGGTTTTGTGCAACAACCATTTCCAACAAGTTCCTTTCGCGTTGTCATTATATCTGTGATGAAAACACACATTCCAACACATATTACCTCATACAACAATGTTTTACATGTCAATATTTATGATACAGCACTCACTTAATGACACGGTGTCTTAGATTTATATCCCTGACCAGAGTCACATACCCAAGCCCAGGGGCTAGTGAACCTGCTGAACCCTTTAACTTTGAAGCAGAAACATACTGCTTATGGGAGGGGAGCACCCGGCGGCAGTTGTGTATCCCTGAGCTGCTATTCTGCTGAGCTGCTCTGACGTTTATGGGAGTTGAGCGAGACACAGAGATGAAGACGGCAACACAACAGACGGTGTCAGTGCCCGTTATCAGCGTCCCTGCAAGACAAGGTCTTTAACTGTGTAAATGGACTAGAGCTGACAGAGAGAAAGAGAAACAGGGTCCAGATACTACGTGTGGGCCGATCCAAAGGATAAAGCTGAAAAGGATACTGTGCAGCAACCGGACTGGGCATCTGCTCTGATCTGCTCCAAGCTGAGTGATTCGCTCTTTTGGACTGGCCCAAATGTTTCCGCACTCTGCTAACACAGGGTCCAAGCAAATGACGGTTACAAAGTGAGAAATGAAAATACTCTTGACTCCCTCTGGACGGCAATTATGGAAAAGGAAAGTAATCATCCCCGATCATTCCTCCCTCAAGAAAGCTGTCTGTTTCAAGAAAGAAACTCTCTTTGTACTGACTACTATTGTGTGACACTTTATTGACATATCTCTAAGGGGTTTTTCAGTCATTTTGGCTGCACACATAAAAAAAAAACAATGACCTCACATCCACAGCCTGTGTTTTAAACCATGACCATTCATGTGTTTCTTAGCCTCGGCACCAAATGCTCCCTATTTCCCATATTCAGTGGACATGTGAATGACTGGAAAAACTCTTTCAACTGTCACAGTGGATTGCCATCGGGCTCACCACGGCAGCTGCCCACCACCTCTGGACCTAACCCTGAGAAGCATGGCTCAGCCCAAAGATAATCACAGAGACAAGCCAAGCCTGGGCGATAGCCAGCCGGTATGCTGGTCCTCAGGGAAGAAAGCCCTGGACTGGAGGGGCGGCTGGTAATCAGGTGTGCCACATGCTGTCCACTCTACATGCACTCAACACAGTGACGTCTCCCATATGCCACTCCACACATAGGCTCCTCTCAATGTCCTCGCCACAGTTCTCAGACAGGTGTGTCACTATTACACAATTCATTCCCTAAATCAACCCTGTTCCCCGAACCTTGTTCCCTCAAACAACAAAATAAGTTCACCCTCTGTTATTATCCAATATTATCTTTTTCTTTCTCAATATTTTCTGTTAGTCAGAAGTAAAAACTGAAAATTCTACCTAACTACTGAAACAATTAGAATCATTCTTTTGATAAGCAAATACAAACCAGGTAAGGGCAATTCCACCTGCCACTGTGTCCAGAACTTCCCAGGTTGCATTGGTGCACAATGGTAAGCTCAGCTATGGACACAGGGGAGAGACTGCGCCCCTAGTGCAATTTTCCAGAGATTAGTGACTCAGCACACCATTAGGAAATACAGTACAGCTATTGAAGGCCTGTATATTCGTGTCACTGCCCCACTGTTTTCCCCTGTTTGCTCCGTTCAGGGACCCACATGACACAATAAAGTAAGCAGACGCACTGCTTGGCAGATTGTGCTCTGGCTTTTAAGAGAACAAAGAAAACAACATGCCCATCAGATTTCTTTGGAACTTAATTGGCAGCAATTTAAAATGAACAATGTGTGGGTTTTACTGTGACGTCTGATTTATCGCCGGGGAACTTTCCCAAAAGCAACACTTGACACAAGGCATGTGGCTTTTTCAAAGTGGATCTACATGCTCCAGGCGTCCTCACTCACACGATGTAACTTTTAGGGTCGTTTTGGACAATCACACATCTAATTACTTGTGGCTTCTGTTACGCAAGCACACAGAGAAGCTGGTCTATTAAGCGTTCCCTTGGTGCTGGCGTCCTTTTGGTTTGCCAAAGCAAGCCCCCAGGTAATGATATGACGATGAGAGGCCTCTAAACATTGCCAGCTGGCTCAGGATGAAAGCTCACTGACCAAGCAAACAGGTCGGTGTGGCTAGGCCCGAATCTCTACAGGAGAATGAAAAAAAGGGTCATGGCCTGATCTGTCATCGGCGGGCAGTGGGTGTCCGGCCAGTGGTGAGTGTGTCTGGGCATTTGACAAAACGGCTTAAGGATGGATGGAGCAGGGGGGGGTGAAAGGACAAGAGCTGGGTTGTGTTGCGAGGGCCTCATTATGCGCGCTGTGGGCCTGGTTTCGGCAGCGTTGTGTTTGTGTTGGAGCCGCTGGCTCCAGGCAGATGTTGCAAATGAAGGAGGTGGTGTTGTGTGTTGACTTAGCAGCGAAAACCCGCCCGGAGGATTGTTGTTTTAAAAGGAAAGCTTCCCTTTGAGTGAAACATCCCTGATATTTCACTCAACACCAGTTGTTTATAGATAATATCGTTGTTATAATCTTCCTACAGTTTCAAGTTGACAGTCTGCTGAATTTAGTAAGACAACATTTAATCTATTTGGTCTCACTGATGTTTTTGTGTGGCTTGAAGTATTAGAATGTTCTTGACTAACCTCATGTTCTCAGGCTCACATATGGTTCCTTTGTCACTCTGTGTTGACACTGCTATTGAACCAGCTTTAAATCTCACGTTTCTGTGGCAGCTACATCCCTGTGACATTCAGCCTCCAGCTGTACCCACAGCATAAACTCATGCACTGTCCATCTGCCAATGTACACACACAAGCATCGCTTCAACAAACAGCGGCTAACCATTTACCTTCTTCGCTTGTAGAGAAGCACAAAGCATGCATGCGCCCACACTCTGTCAGGTTGTGGAGTGACACCCTCAGTGTGGCGCTGATAACACTGATTATAAGGCTTTGATAGACATCATGATAGTGCTGTTGAGTGCTTTATCGTAGGGCATACATAAATGTGGGCATTAAATGTGGGCATCTATTCAACTTTGAACTGTAGGCTACTTCAGTTGTGAGAAAACTACACTGCTCAAAAAATTTACATCACAGCATAACACCAAGTTACAGTTACAGCATTTAGCAGACGCTTTTATCCAAAGCGACTTACAATTACATTGTTCTATTACATGGAGCAGA
>JAODLI010002387.1:0-10562 GCA_027575585.1 Percopsis omiscomaycus
TTTGTAAAGCCTGTGACATAAAAAAAAAGAACGCACGCACATATGGTACCCCCCCCCCCCCCACACACACACACACACACACACACATACAGACAGACAGACAGACAGACAGACAGATAGACAGACAGACAGACAGGGAGGCTCCCCGCTGTGCGCTGTGTTTCAGTGCCGCACCAGGGCTATTAATTCTAATCAAGCTGTGACATTTAGCCGCACGGCAGCAGGGACCAGAGCGGCTCATTGTACCCACCCACACATTGACGCACGCACGCACGCACACACACACACACACACATCAGCTGCACGTACAGTGTGCGTGCACGCACACACAAGCACGGACGTTATATATATATAAAAACATTGAAATAAAAAAGTTTTCGATTTCGTCAAATACCGAGGCTTCACATCGCATGGACAAGAAACAGTATTAGGGCGGCCATTACAGACACACAGGAGACATGCATGTGAATGCTCGAGGGATCTATGTTTAAGAATGTTATGTCCGTACAGGTCTTTTTACGTAATAGTGACGGGCAACACATTTATCAAGAGACGGACACATTTATTAGTTTAGGTAGCTATTTTCTCCCTCGCCCACACTTCCTGTTTGGCGGTACAGTATTGTAAAATAATATCCAATTACAATGCTTTATCTCTCCCTCCATCCCGGGCTCTCTCTCCCTCTCCTCAGGCTGATAATAGAGGGATCCATCACACCATTAGCCACTGGGGTTTATAGGCTCAGCAAATTGCTGCTTAGAGTGAACTGAAATTATAGGTCACTGAATTATATCATTATATTACTTACTTAAAATGTGCCCTGCGTTTGAATCTGTGTGGGGAAGAGAGGAAATCTGTGGTTGTGCGTGCGTGCGTGTGTGCGTGTGTGCATGTGTGCGTGAATGATGAAGCAGCTGTATGTTCCCACCTAATGACTGATAATGCTTCTCCAAGAGGAGAGCAGAAACACCATGGCAGGTGGCAACATTCCTCACATTGCTGTCAACACCGCACCCCATCGCTCTGTCTGCCTGTCTGCCTGTCTGCCTGCCTGCCTGCCTGTCTGCCTGCCTGTCTGCTTGTGCGTCTCTCCCCCCTTTCCCGTTTCTATCTATCCATATTTCTGCCTCTCTGTCCTCCTGTCTCTCTCACTCTGTTTCTCCATCTAGCTTTTTTTTTTGGCTTGCTACCATTGTTACCCAGCTGCTTTGCCTCGGTTTCAATGAGACCTGCTAGCAGGCTAATTAACAGGAGCCTCTTATTCAAAGTGTGTGGCTAATTTAAAACAACAGGATATTAATTTGATTTAATTGCTCCTTCTTAGGATGTTGACTATTGCAATGTCAATATTGTTGTTCCTATATTGTTATGGATTTCCAGTCATACATTATAACCCTGTGTAATGCTATCATTACCCCAGCCAATGGAAAAATGTGTCCTCAAACAATCTCACTTGAATTCACCAGAAGAAGGCCTCTGAAACGTGACTGATTCACCTCCAGTTATGCCCCCCTTCTCTGTATGTCTCTGTGTGTGTGTGGACAAGCAGACACGCTATGTTTATTTCTGTGAACATCAACAGCTGGTTACCAAGAGCCAGCTGCAACTGTCCTGCCCTGCAGGGCAAACAGTGTGCGTGCGTGCGTGCGTGTGCGTGCGTGCGTGCGTTCGAGCATGTATGAATCTGTATGTGTGCATGCGCTGTAGATGAGCGTGTGTGTGTGTGTGTGTGTGTGTGTGTTTCCCCAATGCGGAAACGCATTGGGGAAAAAGAGTGTGGTGTGTTTGCTTTATTAAGCATGCAAATGCAGTCTTATCTCTTCCCAGCACCAGATAGTGGTGAGAACAGATAAGAAGCAGCCACACTGAGAGGAGAGGAGAGGAGAGAAAAAGGAGAAGAGAGGAGAGAGAAAGGGAGAAGAGGAGAGGAGAGAGAAAAGGAGAAGAGGAGAGGAAAGAGAAAATGAGAAGAGAGGAGAGAGAAAGGGAGAAGAGGAGAGAGAAAGGGAGAAGAGGAGAGGAGAGAGAAAGGGAGAAGAGGAGAGAGAAAGGGAGGAGAGGAGAGGAAAGAAAAGGAGGAGAGAGAAAGAGAAAAGGAGAGGAGAGACAAAGAGAGAAGAGGAGAGAGAAAAGGAGAAGAGGAGAGAGAAAAGGAGGAGAGGAGAGAAGAGGAGAGCAACAGCTCAAACAACAGAGAGAGACACAAGACTGCACCCCCTCCTCTAGAGGGGCTTGAGACAGATAGAAAGAGTGAGACAGAGATAGAGGTTGCAGAGAGAGAGAGGTAGAAAGATACAGGTCTTGATTGGATGAACATGATTGGACAAAGCACATGTGCACATTGTAATAGTAATTGCATAATAGTATCGATCTCTAATCACTCAGAACTTTGTTTTCTACAGTATAGTTTAAATGTGTAAGGATAGGGTCAGAAGTTTTTTAACCCAGACCTTACTAAAATGTCAGTTCTTGAAGAAGTATACTTTAGTATTCAGAAACTCACCACACATACGGGGCAACCCATTAAACCATAATGCTATTGCCCAAACCTACTGTACTGGGCCACAGGCTTTTTGGATTCAAAATGAACCCTTTTTATGTGCACAGTGTACTTAACGTCAGCCTGATAAAATAAACTGGAATGTTCCACATTAGCTTTAACCTTTTACACCCCCATCCATTGCTGTTCATTACATCAGGAACCTAGCTGGTGTTTGTGTGTGTGTTTATTTGTGTGCGCAGTTGTCTGTATTGCTGCCAGTTTGACATTGCTGTCAATATTTAAAGAGGGAATGAGTTTGGGAATGGATTTTTGTCTGTGTTTGTGTGTGTGTGTGTGTGTTTGTGGTATTTAGGGAGAAGACACAGATGTTTTCGTGACACTCAACAGGATAGACAGACTGTTCTGTAGTCTCTATTATGCTAACATGTGAACTGGTGTGCGTGAGCATGTGGGCCTTGATGTGTCATCGCCTGCCTGTCTGTCTGATACATGCTTGATGTTTTCCCACTTGTGACCACGTGCAGTGTATGAGAGTTGAGCTAAGGTTAAGAGATTAAATGGATAATGATGTGGTATTTTAAACCCTTTGTATTGTCATAGTGTAAATATCCATACTATCCATAGTAAATATTCATAAATATTCATATTACCTGGGTTTTTACATCTACTTTCAGAAAATGCTGCACCTTGATTGTGTTTGACTGTAAATATAAATAATGGAACATGATTGGTGCATGTACACACACACATGAAGGTGTGTGTACACACACACATGAAGGTGTGTGTACACACACACATGAAGGTGTGTGTGCACGCGCACATCCAACTCAGTGTGTTAACAGGGCCATGTGTAAGCTCAACCTGGCCCCTTGAGGCAAAATTACACCACTTTGAGGTTTCAGTGTGTTAGAACTAAAGTAAGGTGGCTTGAAAAAAAGATATAGTTCTACTCACCTGTGACTACAAAAGAAAAAGACTAATGCCATGAAATGCATTTAAAGGACATTATTATTTTCAGACAATCACAAATAAACAGTTTGGTTCACAACCGTAGAAAACAACAAAAAGTAAACATATTATAGTAGTTTGTCTCTCGGTGCATTACATTTGTAATTTGTTATTTTTTAACAGATTACATTTTATGACTAAAACCTTGCAGCTCTCCGGCTGGAAAGGTGTCAGAGAAATAATGCACTCGTGTAATGGAATGGAAGACGGGGGCACAGTTGGGTAGATGGCAGGAGGAGGTTGGTACTTCGCTTCCACAGCTACGTACAGCTTCCTGATGTAGCCAATAGCCAGGCTGATTAAAAACACGCACAGTTTACATAATCAATTTAGATCCACGCTCACAGATAACGAGGGATAAAACAGAATGACAGCCAGACAAAGAGTGAACGAGACAGAGAGAGAGAGAGAGCTAGAGATGGACAGAACAATAAGCATGTTTCTGTGTGTGTGTGTGTGTGTGTGTGTGTGTGTGTGTGTAATTTGGTGGTTGGCCCCTATCTTTTCATGTCCAAGTTCACTTTTTGGAAAGCTTCAAACAGCTAAGCTTGCTTTGATTAAAGGGGGATTCCGCACAAGTTTGACCTGGACCAAATTTCTGTGTGGCAATCGTTTGGGTCCAAAATTGGATCAAACTCAATTCAATTTAGGGTTCTGGCATTCTCCGCTGTTAAGACTCCACAGATTGTAAGGGAAAATAACTATGCTTTTCAAAAAAAAAAAAAAACTGCTTCGACTCGATTCGACTTCTGGATGCTTAGCTTGTTGCTAACATAAACAATTTACACTAAATCAGACAATTGAAACAAATACTGACGTACAGTATCGTATAGACTGTATACCACACAAGATACCACAAAACATGTAATTCTTCAAGAAAACACATTCAAGCTGTCAAGCTTATTATGCAGAGATTTGTCCTCCCTATAGTTCAAGCTACGGTACAATGTTGCCTTTTTCAGAGAGATGTTTATCTTCTGCTTTGTATGCTCACAAATTGGATTCTGCTTGCATTGTAATCTAATGAGCATTCCTAAGCACCGAGACCGACTACAGGATTGTAATTCTACTAATGGTGGTGCACAGATTGTATGTTTCAAAAGAATCTCAGCAAAAATATCCACATGTGAATTTTAGGTGCAGTATGTGTGAGTGTGTGGTGTGTGTGTGTGTGTGTGTGTGTTTGTGTGTTCGCTCTTGGTCTCAGATACAGTTACAGCAGGCAGTGTGATATAGAATGATAGTTGGCCAGGAGGCTTCCTTCCTGTCACTAGTTAATTAAAACCCTATCCCCTGGCCACCGCTGCATGTCCATCTAAATCCCACTATTCATATCAGTCGCAAATCTAAAGGTACATCACGGTGTTCCGTGTGACAAAGCTTGCCCAGTGTCTGTACATTATTCATTTTCTGTTGACAGAGTGTCAATCACACTTCTGAGCATCATATTCCCTCAGTATTAATTACTGCGGGGGAAATGTAAAATATATGACTCACAGGTGGCGTGATAAAGCCTTAATATACAGTACATCCCCACATAAAACGTTTTCCACGGTGGTGCTTCGAGTAAATAATAACACATATCTGCCGCAGCTTTCGACTGTTGGGAGAATAAAAATAAATAGCAAACAATGCTCTTATCACCCATCTTGTTAGATTGGAACAAATTGTTCTGTGATGGTCTCGACTGCAGGCTATGCTTGGGCGTCAACAAGTTAATAGGGGAACGGCTGGGAATGAGCCATCTCAGAGCACAGTGCAGAAAACAAGAACAGAAAAAAAAAAAAAAAGACATTTCAAACCGAATATTAGGCCTATTTAGGTTTTGTTAATGTAGGATTATATACGTAGCTTATTAGTGTCGCGTAAAAGACCCGTACCATATGTATTTATACTGTATATTTCTTTGCTGTCTCTTTGCTAGCATTATTTACATTGATAGACCAGTGCTGTCTCTCCTTGATATTAATATTGATATTAAGTAAATATTTCGAAATTAATCAGTGACATCTGCAACTCCAAGATAAGAGCATTACATAGATTGTCTTAATTTATGTTTAATAAACTTAATTGATACAGTTTCTGCCAATACACACACATGCTCACAATCCTGATATTACAAGCTCCGTCTGTATGATTTGCTTTTGGTTACATATCCACTGACCAATCAGCAATGGCCTGCTAAATGGCCAAACTGTAACTATATGCGTTGATGGCTGAGAGCTGAAACCAGGTGACGCAAAGTTTGATGACTGTACTTACTTATATCTTCAATTTGTATTTACAGTATGTTGTATTTGTGCACGTGTGTGTGTCTGTCTGTGTGGATGTATTCCCTGAGTCATGCATAATGTTAGTAGCAGCCTCGTGTTAAGTTGCTATGCCGTTCACACACTGACTACAGTGACTGCTTCCCTGTGGTGTAGGATTACCAGCGTGTGTGTGTGTGTGTGTGTGTGTGTGTGTGTGTGTGACTGACGGACTGTCGTGCCATAGGGCATTAGTAATGGGTCCCATGGGGCCCTCAAAGGAAGTGCATACACCGTCTCCCTCTCTCTATCTAACCCCCCTCTCTCTCTCTCTCCCTCTCTCTATCTAACCCCCCCCCCTCTCTCTCTCTCTCTCTCTCGCACCCCACACCAATATATCCCTCCACTGGAGTGGGGGGGGGGGGGGACTCGATGGCTCCTAATAAATCATGACCTAGATTATCCTCGGGGGGAATGAGTGATTTAGACCATCTACTGCTTCTCCTCCTGATGCTCTGAAACACACCATCCATCCATGGCATCTCACCGCTGCCCTTGAGCCTGTGTCACCGCAGTCGCGGGGATTTATCTCGAAAGCCGAGGTGCACGCAGATGGTGGCATGACTTTGCCCGTTTACTACAAGGAAATGTGACACACTGAATATGTCTACACACAGGAAAATGGAGGGCATTGTGTTTTGTACAGTATATGATTTGAATTGCAGAAGGAAATAAATGGCGTTCGCCAGAAAAAAAACAATTCACAAAAGATATCCTCAACAAATAAGCCCCAAGACTTTCACCCCCTCCCCTCCCCCCAACAAACATCTTTCTGATAGCATGAATGATCTTCTAAGTCAATAACGCAGTCCGTTACAATGCCTTGCTCTGGGTCCAGCTGACAAAATGCAGTTGTAATATGTGCAGTGAACGGTAGTGCAGTGAAGTAAATCTAGTCCATTTTTTTCGCAAACATATTATTTTCTCCAGTTCCAGTTTTCAGATCAACGCAAGAGCAACCACACATAATTCAGGGGATGGAATTTCTTTTCAAGAAGTATGTCATTTAAGTTTCGAAATATCTAACGTGAATAAGCAATGTCACTATAAAGGATCAGTCTGTGTTTAGCATTGAACATCACGTAGCATAACATTCACAGAGGGTAAACCTGTAGGCCTACCGTAATACAGAAGAATGTTTCATAGTAAAAACCAAAAAAGAAAACATCCGTAAAAAAGAGAAATAATAAAAGTAGATATTAACAATACAACTCGATGAGATATGTTGAATAAGGAGGAGAACAATACAAATAGTGAAACAACCAGGAGGACTCGCAGGCGGCGGTGCAGCGGACAGGGCTGCGGCGGCAGGGATCCTCCAACGACCGGACCGGGCTCGGGCTCCGGCGCCGTCCCCCCGGAGGCTGGCCGGCAGCGCCTCCTGCTGAGCGCGGGCCTGTGGAGCTTCTCTCGACGCTGGGCGGCGACACATCCGGGGGGCTAACCGGAGGGGCCAGGATGGCGCTGGATGGAGAATGTCGCAGGGCTCAGACCGGCGCTTCCATCCTGGCGGGGGGCTGCGGAGCCATCTTGGTACGCCGTCCTGGTTCGGGCCGTCGACGCCTCCACTGGGCTGCCTGGTGAACCTTCCCTGGTGAGGGGCAGCGAGCCTGGTGGGAGTGTGGGCGACACCAGAGCAGCCTGGCGGAGCGACACCCCCGGGGCTGACCAGCGGTAGCGGGACCGGCTCGGGAGACCGCCGGGAAGTTGGCTGTGGCGTCTGCGGGGGGAGCCAGGGGGGAGCCAGGGGGGAGCCAGGGGGGCACTGGGCGCCTCATCCTCCAGGGAATAGACCGTCGAGCACTTCCTAGTGCGAGGCTGAACTACTTCCAGGCGTGTTCCCCAAAACGGAGCGTAAGGGCCTGGTCCGAGCCGGAGAGGTCATTAGCGTACACATTAACCCCCGTAGCGGCGCTCGGCCAGCCTAGAGCTGCGCTGGGCCAGACAGAGCGAAGCGTTGTCGGCAACCCGGCCCGGGTCTTCCACCTCCTTGCGGCGTGCTCGCCGCCTCCGGCTACTCCGCCGTTTCGTGGCCCCTAGTGCTGCTGGGGAACTTAAATAGTGTCCATTACTACCAAAGGAAGGGGATTAGCCCCACACAGGTGCGCAGCCAGGACGGGGGCGTGCACGGGCCTGTGAACGCCAGTCGTGACAATTTGTGTGTGTGTGTGTTTGTGTTGGTTGACTGTACAATGCGTCTGCCTCTAACTGGGTGGATCCTCCTTATCCATGTGCCTGTGGCGTTTTTAATTAGCGGTAAACATCTTTAAAGACATTTATTCTGAAGATGTATACTTAGTATAATTAGCAGAATGCCCTTACAAGGCACAGCTGGAAACTGATTAGAAACTTCAATTTAACAAATAACTTATTATTGCTTCTCATTGTATTGTTGATTTGTCCAGTGGGATGTTATTTCTGAAATACGTTTTCATGAGCATCTGTCTTTTCAGGCTGGTTTGAGGACATAGGCTACTTAGTGGGAACTAGCGTGAACTGCTGAGGACTCCTTAAATCTGTGTTATAATGATATGTAAATTTGCACTGTCATGCTAATATTCTGGCCATTTTGTCATTTGCTATTACTGTTCAGTCAGGCAAGCCCCAACAGAGCTAGTAGGCCATGTCTGCCTCAATACAGCTGACAGTATTCTTAAAATAATTGCTTTGTGCTTTGTGCTTCGTGCGTTATTATCCCCTACATACAATATGTCGTAAATTATTGCATTTTCTTTCTGAATTCTTGGGAAAACAAGTGCTTTATAGTTCGAAATAGCTTCATTTGGCACCGTAAAGCTGTCTGCGAAAAGACTGAGAGGTTTATTTAACCATGGAGAACGATTCCCTGGGTCTTTCGATAATCTGCTGGCCTTGTAAAGCTCTGAATCTATATTTCACTATGTGTCAAATGTATAATTCACTCACAGAGGCCTATCTCGAAATGCAAATGTGAATCTTACACTGTATACATTAGCAGAAAACCTCTAAATTCTCTGCAATTCAATAATTAGTTTTCATGTTATTACCTACTCAGTGATTCATCTCATTGCTGACTCCATAGCCCAGCAAATGAAATTACTCAAACTTTCATCCACCAGCCCAATAACGGGATGTCAAAAAGTGAGTGTTTAATTAAATGCCTTTTTAATAATGTGTCTCTTTAAATCCCATCCAAACATCTCTCCTGCCATATACTTGTACATCTTCATTAGGTTCCTATCAATGGTATACATATTACACATGCCCCTGTGTATCCAACACAATCATTTTAGGGGCACATGGAACGTCAGGCCACCAGTCATTGGTGAGCAATGGGTGGAGGGGGGGGGGGGGGTGCGTTCCGTGCACAACAGCAATGACCTACACCTCTGTGAAGTTGGCGAATACAAGTATTTATATTCATTTGTGCCAAAAAATGTGTGCCCCAAACCGTTACACAAATTACACATTAAGTTTTTCTATGACATGATGTCACCCAGGACCCCATTAAAGTGCTTGTGCACACAACATTAACACGTGTGCATCATTATTCCTTTTACTTGACGAGTGACGTCACTGCATTGTAAAAAAAACGTAACGTTTAATTTCTCTAAAACGGTTTGAGCACAAACAAATCCGACTACTTTGGAGTCATTTGGACGTTAATGGGGTGCTGAGTGACGTAACAGGTCAAGTAAATAACGTTTGATAATAATCATAATTATAATTTCCCTAAAACGAGCACAAATGTTTATTTTGCGATGTGCAAACCAAATAAAATCACCACATGGGGTGCCAATACGGTAACTATAAAAGCTTGGTGATTCAGAACAGCAGGTGCTGCCCTGCTGAAACACAGCTAACATCACAGGTGCCGCACACAGCAAGGACACGTGTGTGTTACCAGCTATTGGCAGCCTCTATAGGTGCTTATAATATGCTTATAAAGGATCAGGGACCTGGCAAAACAATTGTATTGTTTGTGTTCATAAATTGTGTGTGTGTGTGTGTGTGTGTGTGTATGATAATAGTGTATTCCAGGTTTATTTATTGCAGACTAGACTCCCATACTGATGGCACTTGGTGGGAGGTTTTCACACGCACGCACACATTGTTCGGCCTATTCACAATATGCTCAATTGCAAACAAAAACACAAACAAACAATGAAGGCACTCTTTAAAATTTATCTCATAGGCACAAGTGTTAGGCACTGTTAAGGCACTGTTAATGTAATAAATCGTAAAGAAAGTATCAAAATATCAAAGAAATTTGCTATGCAGTATGGTGAAATAGCTAATGGAATTGCCAATACTATTGTACTGTACCTTGTACTGTATTCCTTTTGTTGTTGTTCTTTTTTTTTTTTTTTTTTTTTTTTTGTATGGATAGATGCTTTGATGTGTCTGTCAGCAGTCGTGCATTAGAAGTTCTATTCAGTGTTCAGTTTGACTAAACAGTTCTTTCCAGCCCCTGCTGTTGGGAGTGTCAATCACCTGTCATGTCAACAAAGGTTTGTCCTCAGCCTTGTTGTGTACACAATGGCCTGCTTTCTGAAAGAAACCCACACTCGTGCGCACACACGCATAACACAGTTTTTATTCATCTTAGATGTTTTGACATAGTTTAGTGTTGCTGTTGCATTGCTGCTGCCCCCTCAAAACGCAAAAGTGGCTTTTACCTTCCTGTTCATTCTCTCTCTCTCTCTCTCTCTCTCTCTCTCTCTCTCTCTCTCTCTCTCTCTCTCTCTCTCTCTCTCTCTCTC
>JAODLI010002388.1:0-10562 GCA_027575585.1 Percopsis omiscomaycus
GAGAGGGCCTCGTCTTCCTTTTCCCCTGAGGAAGCTCTCCTGTGTTCTTCACACCCTCCCTCTCTCCCCTCCCTCTCTCACTCCCTCTCTCACTCCCTCTCTCACTCTCTCTCTGACTCTCTCGTCCTTGAGTCACGATCGCCCGCTGTCAGAAATCAGCTCTCGTAACCTCTGTGGGACCCACACACACACACACATGTGTAGGTGTACGCGTCCAAGAAGAAAAAATAACACTGAAACGCCTCCAATCAGGTCACGTCAAATTACAGAGGTATTCTGGGATCCCACCCAGCCCGGCTGTGTGACGAGGGGGTCAGCCTGCAGCCCCCACAGGATGCCCTCGGACGATGGCGTGGAGGCGGGCAGGCGGGCAGGCGGGCAGGCTCCTCCCCTGGGCCTGACCACAACAAGCCAGGCAGAGGGCTTTGTATCTGCTGGCTAGATAGCGCTGCAGGCGCTGATAAGGCTTGGACCTTGCTTGCTGCATTCCTGCGAGGTTCGTGCTGCACGATGATTTATTGCCAGGATGTGGCTTTATAGCAGGAGTGGCTCAGCGGGCCAGCGAGAGAGGGCCGTTCTGCAGCCTGGGCTTCCCTCCAGAAGCTGTCCAGGGTCTGGTCTGGTCTGGTCTGGTGTGGTCTGGTGTGGTCTGAGGACCAGGACCACTCCACACTGGGGAATGTCGTGGTCCTGGGGTGTGTTTAATACATTTAAGGCCATGAGGCAGAGAACTAAGTGACAACGACGATGATGTGGTCTGGGTGTTCCCCTCCCAGACGGAAGGTCGTGGGTTTGAGCCCCGGAGCTGGCCTACTTGTAAGCATCTTTGAGTCTATAACCACTGGTCATCCACTGTGATTGGTCAATGAGATAAAGATGAGAAAGAGCCTCTCCAGGGGACCGCATGGAACCTTTTTATCCACAGAGACGTCCATTAGCCAGCAGCTGAACAGGTCATCCACCAGACAACATGCTCTTCCCTCTGAGCAACATGTTCTCCGTGTCTGAGCAGCATCGCTGCCCTGGACGCTGGCTGGGATCTCCAGCATGGGAAGGTGATGCGGTGGCACCCCCCTCATCCCCGGCCACCCCGAGAGGGGGCGTGGGGGCACAGGCGGCGGTACAGACAAACCCCTGGCCCCGACAAACCCCTGGCCCCGACCTCTCCGCACACTTGTTCCACCCTGCCAGCGCTCCTCGGGCTGGTGAGTTATTCAGAGTGAGGAATGAGTGTTGGAATGGCACTCTGCAGACCAGACCAGAGGTGGAGCCCCCCCCGCCCCCATCAGCAGATACTGGGCCACTAGAGTGTGTCCAGTATGAAGCACAGCCTCTAAAGGGAGGGGGGGGGGGGGCATGGAATGTCTCACATAATACTGTACAACCCCCCGCCCAGTGCAGTAAAGACCCTCGCAGTCATGCTGGCATTTGGGTCACAGCGACAACACACCCAGAGAAAGTTCTGGCATTCTTCAGAATAGCTATAAAAACCGCAGAGGTAGCTTTGCCTCAGCCATTTCCCCGGGTCCCTTGGCTGTATGCTGCCTCACGTTCATGCATATTTACAGTGGGTTCATGAGCCAGCAGAGCAAATTATGGAGCGCTATAAAGGCAGTGCACAAGATAAGGGCTCGTATCATTTCATAAACGCATCAGTTCCTCGGAGACTCAGAACCGTACGAGATTACAATGGTGTTTTTTGGAGGATAGAAATATGATTTGACATATTCATAACGTGACAGTATATTCTGCTGGTGTCTCACAGCATCAGGGTCCTTGGTTTGAACCCCGGCCTTTCTGGGTGGGGTCTACACATTCTCCCCGTCTTCACTCGGGTCTCCCCCAACCTACGTTAGCATGTTTGGTTCACGCTAATGCTAACTCAGCTGTTAGAATGGGACACCCAGGGTAACTCTGCTTCCCTCTGATTGGATTGTTGGTTGTTGTTGTTGTTGTTGTTGTTGTTGTTGTATATTATTTGAATGAGCTAGCTACTAGCTAGCTTTTTTCGTGCCTTGATGTCGTCTTAGCTTCACATGGAAACCCACCTGTGTCCCCACCTGAGGCCGGGGGCGGCCCCCAACACAGGGAGCTCAAATGGCTTCAATTAAGAGAACAATTGGTTTAGTCACACAATTATGAGCTCAGGGCGACTGAATGCAGAAAGGCCCCGAAGGAGCGCAGCTAAAGATCTCTGGCCACCCCCTGCCGCTCATTACTGGGACCACCCGCTGTGGTCTCCGTGGTGCCTGCCCCGGTGCAGAAATGAGCAACGAGAGAGGAATCCCACAGAGTCCTGAGGGATGTGGCTCTGGCAACAGAGTTTTAACGGTGACTAGTGACTGTCAGTTGGCACAGGGGAAGAAACAAAGCATAAGCAACTGGGCCTTATAAGGAGCAGGAGGTCAAACACCTCACAAAGGCTTCACCTAAAGCTCAGTCCAGCATAACTGATAACTGATAACTGCAAGCAGGTATTGCTGCGCATGCCAAACCAATTATTCTCGTTGTGATGATTTTGAAGCCCGTAATGGCCAAGTGTTACTCCACTGTGTTGACAAATCCTCCCACAGCAACCACCCTCGATAGAACCTTCTAGCGTTACGGTGATTTCCTCACACTTCCTGGCAATATGTGAAAGAGCTCGGCTGTGATTCTCCATAGTGTCATTGATAACTGTCTGGTTGTAAAGAGATATCCAGCGAGTCAAACCTCAGCAGACGAGGAGCGAGGTTATAGGGGCTACACTGAGGTCATGGACCGGGGCCCAGATGGATGGAGTGAGTGAGTGGTAATCTTCTAAGATACAGTTTGTGTAGAGATTAGTCTATGAATTAATCGTTCATTCTACTTAACGTTTGAGAAATCCCTCTCACATGCCAGAGGGTTTGTGGCCCCCCTGCGGCAAACAGACATTCCACACGCCTCTCCTCTCGCGAAGCAACAATGCCAAGCTGAGCTGTAATTAAGACGGCAGGCAAACACAGGCTGCAAACATCAGAACCGCTCTTGCCGGTGAGATGTTGAGCTCTTCCTGGTGTGAGTGCTGAAGAGATGGAAGGAAAAACTTTTGGCGATGTTGGAAATGGAAATATGTCTGACTTGCTGCCGTAAGCAGTCGTCTTTGATCAACTCCTGGGGTTTTAATTATATATTTCAGTATTTTTCTGGATACTTTTTGAGCCACGACCACTAAAAACATGGCTTGTGACTCCCCCATGGTTGCAAACACTTGTTTTATTATCATACATACTGTATACACAAATGCCCATAACTGCTACACAATAAGGACAATAACACTAGACTAAAAGTATCGGTAGTAATAATTTAATGTTTGTAAATGCTTTGAGATCATCTTTCGCCCCCTCTACCAGTCTCCCATGCTAGCCTCCCATGCTAGCCTCCCATGCTACAGTAGCCTCCCATGCTAGCTTCCCATGCTACAGTAGTCTCCCATGCTAGCCTCCCATGCTACAGTAGTCTCCCATCCTAGCCTCCCATGTTATCTTCCCATGCTAGCCTCCCATGCTAAAGTAGTATCCCATGCTAGTCTCCCATGCTAGCCTCCCATGCTAAATCAGTATCCCATGCTAGCTTCCCATGCTAGCCTCACATGCTAGCCTCCATGCTAGTCTTCCATGCTAGCCTCCCATGCTACAGTAGTATCCCATGCTAGCCTCCCATGCTAGCCTCTCATGCTACAATAGTCTCCCATGCTAGCCTCCCATGCTAAAATAGTCTCCCATGCTAGCCTCCCATGCTAGCCCGGCGTGTACTGAGGCTTTGCTCCAGCAGCAGGTCTGATCCTGGGAGGGGGATAAAGTGCAGATATGCTCCAGGTGGGATTCATTACACTCCAACCTTCACGCTGATACTCTGCATAATTACACTAGACGGAATCAGCCAGCAGACACATGCTAACGCTAACGCACAAAATACACTGTAGATGAACACAGGAAACACACACACATATGCATGTCTACTGTACAAGCACATACACACATACACACAAACAGCATATTTACAAGGAAGAATCCATTGCCCTCCAATGAGTTCAGAACAAAAATCCCTGTTACAATGTTATGTTTGAGCCCAGACTATTTAATACAGGATGTTTTTAGAACGCATTAGTGTACTGTTAGCCATTATTTACTCTACTGTAAATATCCCTCTTATTAATCTTATGAGAGTGTGTCACTTATGACACACAGGAATATTAAGTTTAATAGAAGCATGTTAACACTCCGAGGCCTTTTGACAGATTGTTTCCTCTCTGGTAACTCTGCTGCACGGCCGCCGTTAAAGACCGTGAGGAATGTATCATGTACTGTTTCTGGTTTCTGAATATGGACGAGCCGAGCGGGAAGTCGTACGGCGTGATCCTATAAGATCCTAACTAGCTCCGACAACCACAATGTATGGAATGTGCAGGAGTCAGTCCAGAGTGACTCCTGCATCGACGGCAGCTTGATTGGACCTGAGCTGCGCTGGGAATGTTCTTCTGTGGCACGCTTTATATAGTGCACACACACACACACACACACACACACACACACACACATACAGGAGGAAAGTCTCTCCTCCCATTGGACGGGGCGTGTCAGTCACACCTGGTCGTCGGGGTGACGTGACTCCGGAGCAACATAATTATTTCCAGTTGCAATTAGAGGAAGGCTTCTCTGCTGTCTACCCTGTGAGCAGAAGTGTATTGCTCTCCTGATACGCTTGGGTCAACACTGTGCACCTGGCCGCCACTAGGGGCGCTGTCGCCGTGTGATGTCCAGCCGCAGGACCAACACCTGGGCTAAGGTTTCTGCTTCCCCCCTGACCCACCGGATTGCACGTTGGCCGTCATCAGAGACGCCGGAAAACTTTCCTCTGGAACGCCGTCGTCTCGGCGCCCGGATCACTCTGATCTCACTGTGCCGCTTATGCAAACACAGCCATCAGATATTGCAGTGTGTGTGTGGGATCGTCATCGGGCTGCGTGTTAGCCATCTATGAAGTTAGCAAGGCTGCGTGTTAGCCATCTATGAAGTTAGCAAGGTTGCGTGTTAGCCATCTGCGTGTTAGCCATCTATGAAGTTAGCAAGGCTGCGTGTTAGCATCTATGAAGTTAGCAAGGTTGCGTGTTAGCCATCTATGAAGTTAGCAAGGCTGCGTGTTAGCCATCTATGAAGTTAGCAAGGTTGCGTGTTAGCATCTATGAAGTTAGCAAGGCTGCGTGTTAGCCATCTATGAAGTTAGCAAGGTTGCGTGTTAGCCATCTATGAAGTTAGCAAGGTTGCTTGTTAGCCATCTATGAAGTTAGCAAGGTTGCGTGTTAGCCATCTGCGTGTTAGCCATCTATGAAGTTAGCAAGGTTGCTTGTTAGCCATCTATGAAGTTAGCAAGGTTGCTTGTTAGCCATCTATGAAGTTAGCAAGGTTGCGTGTTAGCATCTATGAAGTTAGCAAGGAGGACACGCTCGCTGCTATCTGGTGATCAGAGACTCTGGGAAGCCGGCCACGCTGGAAGGCTGCCTGGCCCTGAGCAGCCCTGAGCAGCCCAGAGGTTTGTCTGAGAGCGGGGGGCCGGGACACAAGCCCTGCTGGTGGAAGGGAGACACACGCACTGGGCTGGCGTCAGGGGGCAGACACACACACAAACGCACACACACATAGGCAGCGTCAGACCTCAGCTTGTGTTGCTGGGTCTTCACGTTAGCGTAGCCACCTAGCTCATGTTAGCGTAGCCACCTAGCTCATGTTAGCGTAGCCACCTAGCTCACTCACACGGGGACACTTTGCTATTTGAACCCACAACCTTGCGTGTCGCCCTTCCTCCTGATCCTCTGTTAAGGGTCCAGTCAGAGCCGGTCCAGTCAGAGCCGGTCCAGTCAGAGCCGGTCCAGTCGGAGCCGGTCCTGGGAGCGTTGGGAGTGTTGAGCATTATTATGTTTGGATGCAGGGTGAGTCACACACCTGTAGGGGTCAGTGTTTGTATTAGTCACTAGCACACAGGCCCATAAGCTTAAGGTGAGCACATACTGCAGGCTACATGGCTACATATTTTCCATTCTTTAATGAAGCCCTTCACCCACTCCTACACACACACACACACACACACACACACACACACACACACTTTCCGTCAGTGCATGGTTCCTGATAATGGCCTCAACATAGGAGGCCTGTTAAGTATTTAGAAATGCCAAACTGCTGTGCAGGCGTAGACGTTTGAAGGACGCTAATGCAGGAGCAGAGGTCTAATATAAACAGCATTACTCACATGAAAGCCAGCTTCAGCCATTAGGGCTTTTTCCAAGGGTGGCGTTCCTCGGTCGACCCCCCTAATGGCACTTGTCCTTTAAACATGCAGATCTGTGTATACACCCATTTCTGGGCCATCTGCCCTTATCCAGTAACATCTCTGCCTTCCCCCTGAGCAAAACCAGCCACTGTGCGAGGGTTTATGATTCTTTGTGGCACATTAACATTCAACGGCATCTAAAATCTCAACAATCATCGCAGTCTGTTTAAGCGTCGGGGGCGTTTTTTCATATTTAAAAAAAACCGTTAAAACATGCCTGTTATCCCATAATAACAATCCTTCTGACATGATCCATCCATAGCAGCTGTTTAAATACACGCTATGCTCTATTGTGAAACATAGAAATGATTTTTTCCCCCTTCTGGTTTTGAGTATGTAACTTACAACCACCAGGAGAATACGGCTGGCCAATGGATCGGCCTCGCATGAAATTATTAATACTACAGAACCCTGGGCTCGTAATCCATCTATGATACGCTGTACTGCTCCAACATCTTGTGCGGCAGAGAGACCACATGATCTGTGTGTGATCTGTGCTCAGCTACATGGCAGCTGATTGTAACAGGATGAACAAAACATCCTTTTAATCTTTGAGGAAGATCCGATCAGAGGAAACCAGGAGGAACTTGATAGCGAGGCGATGGGGGATGAAGAGCACATTGGGCTCTTGGCGCCCGCCTCAGTGGAACATTTAACAGGAAATCACGGTGAAGCAAATGGTTCCCAAGTCCCATTTGGGTTTGTTTCGCCCAGTGAGGGGAGGATGGATTTGATCAGCGTGCTCCGTGGTCCGGCCAAGCTGGCTTTCCCAGGCTGACTTTGGACCCGTTCCCCAACTTCCTCTCCTGCTGATAGTGACTAGGGAGTTTTACAGCATCGCCATGACAACCCTGGAGACAGGTGGCCGAGAGTAAACGTCTGCTAGTGGAAATGCCTCCTTGTAACGGTTCTTTGGCCACCCCTCACTCATAAAAACACGTGTATGGTGCATTTATCCGTGTAGCCTCATACCGACTGCTGTATGTTGATGCTGCGTTAACCGCCATCTTAAGTTCTGCTTCGAGTCAGAAGGAAATATACATTGGACCCATCAAGCTCTCTCCAGTCAAGCTCTCCTTCGCCCCTGAGTGGCACATGTTGCTATGGGAAACCCCCCAGCGGTCACACCACAGATTGAAGGTGAACAGATCAGTTCACCACGTGATGAACACTGTGTACCACACACACACACATGCAGGCCCAGTCCTTCTGCGGGTCACAAACATGAGAGAGATCGGCGCTATATTGTCTGGTAAGGAGACTAACAACGGGACACGTGGGTAGGCTTTCATTCAATAGTGTTTGCAGGTGGTGGAGCATGGATGAGAAAAGAGTTTATAGATTTTGGAGAATGTGGTCATTGAATGGATTTCGTGTGAAAGACAGTTTGGTCCACATACACTTCTGTTTGGCTGCCTGTGTAAAGGGTTTAAAAAAATGTGACTTCAGTTTTGACCAATGCATGTTAGCAATTGAATAAAACTGTATTACAGTATTGCCGCCCTGGAATTTTAGGATTTAGTTTTTTTGTTTCAACTTAAATTACTAAATGCAAAGATATAGAAAAGGATATTGAAGCCAATTGCTGCATTTATTCTTATTTCATATACTGTAGTACAGTCAATAAAGTTAAAAGGTGTTATTCTTGTTCTATAATGAAATACAGATTTATGTGAAAAATCATTCAAACTTCAAAGATAAAAGTTAATAATTTATGTAACGCTCCTAGTTGTGTTGTTTAGGTCAGTGTGTTATGAGTGACACTGTATGCTTTGTAAGTGAGAGCTTATCTTGCATGCTGGTAATGCTGACTGTATGAAGAAGAATGATGAGAATTTATGCTTGTTAGCAATTGAAATAAAGTGATGCATTGAGTAATGTTCTGATATTATTATAATCTTTGATAGAAAACAGAGGAGGAAAGTGTGTTTAATCAAATCATATTTTGTTATAATGTACACATTTGACTGCAATCATTTTTAAATGCAATAACATTTACTAAAATAAGCAATTCAACACTTAAAACACATATTTACACTCAATATATAATACTGTCTTTTACTGTAAACTGAGTAGGCTAATACAAATGTGTTATGGATGTGTAATCCTCTCGCCATATCTGATAACAAAACTTTTATCTGAACAGATGCAGTGCTTCTTATTTAATAGGGTAGAAATATCTTTATAAAGAGCCTTGTGCCACCAAGAAGTCACAATCTAAACTTCTTCATTTTTGACAGAATAAGGAACCCTGTACCTGTATCTGTTGGTGTGACACATTTGTCCCTGTCACATTTAACTTAACAGAAACAGTACGCTATCAGCAAACCCAATGTACTCTGTCGGCGTGTTCGGGACGTCTCTTGTGGTCGCGGTCAGCACTCCAAACGCACCAGGCCCAGGAAGCTGCATCGGCCCGAGCACGCACGGACCCAAAATGGATGCCCCAACGAGTGGCAGAGAAAGCCTGCATGAGTGGAACAGGGCAGCAGGTGAAATATAAATATATATATATATATATATATATAGTGTGACGAGCGGAACAGAACCTTCTGAGACAGACAGCTGGCATGAAACATTGATGTCCAGTTACCACGGCAACGATGCTCTGCTCCAACAAGTGGCGGCCATGGGCGGGTGTGTGGAACCCCCCCGACGCAGCCTCCACCGCACAGCAGCACAGATCCCTGCTGGGGTCATGAAGTGGCTCTTCAACTGGAACAACATGGGCTTACAGTTGTGAAGGCCTAATGAAGCACTGGCCCAGGCTGTTTCCAGCCCGGCAGGAAGACTGACGGCCCGGGAGACTAATGCCTTATCTCAGCAGACCCCTGCTGTAGAGTGGCTTCCCCTGCTAGCTAGCCTATCTTCCCCTGCTAGCTAGCCCATCTTCCCCTATCTTCCCCTGCTAGCTAGCCTATCTTCCCCTGCTAGCTAGCTCATCTTTCAGAGCACTTGTTGTTAAAACACTCGTGTTTCCTCTGGCCACTGATCCAGGCAGCAAAGCAGACCTCCCCCCCCACACCCCCCACCCCCCTTGCCCTCTTGACCCCTCTGCCAGACCCCCGTCCCCGCCTCTTGCTCTCTGGCGCGGTGGCACTAGATGCCCAGGGAGATAAGAACGGTTGGAATGCCTGTCTGGTGCTGTGGGGCTGAGCTGGGTGGTAGAGTTGTCAATGAGAATCACTCAGCACTGGCTCCAATAAGGAGCCCTGTAAGGAGCCTCGCCTCCTCTCCCTTTCACTGCTGTTGTCCCTCTCCCCCGGCTTCTGAGCGCTGGTGGGCCTGCTGGAAGTGACCCAGACGCACGGGGTGGGTGGGGTGGGGGGTGCTGACTGGGGTGTGAACTTTTGACAACCTCGAAATGACCCGGGATAAAACGCTCCTGAAAAGTCTTAATTCGGCATTAATCGAGAAATGGGCTTAAGGAACTGCACCAAGAATGTGATCTAATGCAAATCCGGTTTCTTAGAATTATGGAGAGAAAAAACAACATTTGGTTTAAGATTTATCGGCGCACAAAGCGCTGTACTGTTATGGACCCGTTGGTACAACTGTGGCTGGAGTCAGCAAGCATGGGGGGCAAACAGACGTATAGATCACACATTCAGATCAGCGTTTCTCCCAGACAGCAGTGGGTCTGGGGGTGTGCTGTCTGGACGGGCCTGGCCATTGTGTCCAGGGGAGAGAAGGTAATTAGGAAGTGAAACCTGGGCCAGTTGACAGCGGGCTTTGTTCAGGGACGAGTGGGCCCGGAGAATTGCTTTTGAAAACTATTCCACCTCTCTCTGCTGCGGCGACCTCAACCCCTGCCTCCGAAAACACACGGTGGGGGAGATCGTATACGTTTCTGTAGAAAAATGTCCACAGGGGTGGGGGGGAGTGGGGGCAAATGTGGGGGGGAATGTTGACTAAATGCATCGTTTGAAAGACACTTGGTCATGGACAGCGATACGACGCCATACGACACATCACACAGGACCCCTTCACCTTAAAATGCAATGTCACATAAGCACGAGGAGTTGTAATGCATGAGTGCAGACAGAAGGATCCAGTGCTCTGCAGCTAGCCTGTGTTTAGCTAGCCAGCCTGTGTTTAGCTAGCTAGCCCGTGTTCAGCTAGCCTAAGTACAATTACAATTAGGGTTAGCAGACGCTGCTCCATGTAATAGCACCATGTAACCCCTACCTGCTCCATGTAATAGCACCATG
>JAODLI010002389.1:0-10561 GCA_027575585.1 Percopsis omiscomaycus
CTTGAGATTATATCCCCCCCCACACACACACACACACACACACAAACAACGCGCTTGTGAGCATATAGAGGGCCTCCGATAAGCAAACTGTTTCGCACAACAATTACCCCGAGCGATCTTCTAGCCCCCCTCCCTCCCACTGCATTAACAGGAAGGCCTCAAATAGCAAAATAAATAAATAAATAGATAAAAAAGTAATTTGACTTGACACTGTGCTCGCGTCCCCGTCCCGCTCATGCCACCGCCAACCCGAGTTTTGATACACTTCCTTTATTTTCTTCTTTTGAACAAGGTAATATCCGTATTCCCCGCTGTCCTCGGCGTGACGGAACGCAATGTGAGGGACGAGCGGACAGACTGATTAGGAGCGATGGCGGGGAGAAGACGAAGCGGGTGAGAGGAAATGGAAATAAAACGTGGAAAGAGAGAAACAGTAGAGGGGAGAGAGAGAGAGAGAGAGAGAGAGAGAAGGGGGGGGGCTAGGGAGGGAGCCGGCCAACGTGTCCGATGATGATGATGATGATGACGACGATGATGATGATGAAACTGGTGGCACTATCTTTCCGCCGGTAGGAAAAGGGGGAGCGTATTATTATCAAGCGGCTCAATTACTGTGCAATTCCTCCCCGGCAGAGCTCCTCATAAGGCTGATTTAGGAGGCCCGCGGCGCTCCGGAGCACCAGAGCCAGGCATCCAGCGTCGACGTGAGAACCCCCCCTACCCCCATACACACACACACACACACACTGCTTGAGACGGCAGGAGAGGAGGAGGCAGGAGGCACACACAGGGCTGAGAGGGCGAGGGAATATTCAAGGGGAATCATGCAAATGAGACTGTGTCTGTGAGTGTCTAGATGTGTGTGTGTGTTTGTCTACGTGTTTCTTTGTTTGTGCATTTGTATCCGTGTCCGCTCATGTCCTTTTTTGCTTTTGTATGCGTGCGCATGGATTTAGACAGGTGTCTGTGTGCGCGCGTGTGCGAGACACAGCGTTAATAGGCTCCCTACTTGAGGGTGGCTAAGCACCCTGAAGAACACGAACAGGAAGTGCAGACAGGATTTGAACACGCTCCTGAAAGAGAAAACACCTGCTCTGTGATGAGCACTACTGGCTCGGAGGGCCCTGGAACGGCAGAGATCTGCGAGTGGTGCAGGCAGGGTTGGAGGATTTACCATGCAGCCTTGACACGCGTATATCGTCATTGTCTGTTCACAACAACAGCCTTATCCTACATACATAGTAACATGCATACATTTCTTTAAACTAATTTAGTGTGGAACTTCTTTTTGGTCCTTTGTATAGCAGCTTTTTAGACAAAATCTACTTTGTAATAAATCAATATGTTGAATTGTTTGTGTAAGTATTGTGCACTTATTTACATCCACTCAGTGTGTTTGGAATATGAGAAAGAGACTTCAAGAAAACTGTGTGTGTGTGTGTGTGGGGGGGGGGTTTCCAACTAATAAGTCTTTACTACCCCCGTCATCCCAGATGCCCCCCTGCCCTGAGGCAGATGTGCAGTCCATTGCCGCATGTAGTGATTCACTAACCCCCGGGGCTATAGGAAATTAACTATGTGGCTGTGACCTTGATTCTTCGAGATAACATGCTGTCTTATGACTAGAACAAGTGAGGCAGGAGGCATGGTTTTAGTGCGATGTTTTTAAGGATAACCCTATAGAAGGTTTAAGCAACTGCTTCTAAGCTTAGAAGGTCTGGTGGTAGACTAAATGCTCATGCCTGCAGGTCAGATTGAGGTGTGTTTCAGTGTCAAGCACTGGAACTCACAAAGGCCTAACAGAGGCAAGCTCTCCTAGTATGCGCTTAGAAATTCAACAATCGCATGCCTTTTAAGTGGCAGTAGAACCCAAGGATTACTGGTCATATTCCCCCCTGACCACACTATTCATTATAATCCTAGATCTGTGCTCCTATTTAGAGATGCTTGATAAAACCAGCTTGATCGGTGCCTTGCGATCGGCTTACCTTCCCCTCTGTAAATCCTAAATTTCCCCAAAGGAGGGGAAAACGACAGAATGCCAGTGCGCATAAAGGGTATTTAAGTCTCTCAGGTTAGCGTCCAGGAACAGTCTGCCACTGTGCCGTCTCTGCCATACCGGCCCAAGCTGCACTAACGAGCCTTCAAACCAAGCAGGGTTCTCCGGGGATTACGCCAGGATTTCATTTGACATGGGATTTGTAGAGAGGATGAGACATTTTTCCCTTCTGTTTCTTTTTCCTGTATCTCTTCCTTTTTATAGCTCTGGCTTTCTTCTGTCTTAATCTCTCTCTCTCTCTCTCTCATTTTTCCTCCCTTGCCACCCTTCCTCTTTCTTAGTCACAGATAGACAAGACTTCTGTGCTGTTCAGCTCCAGTGGTGAACAGATGAAAAACAAAAGACGAGAGAAAAAAAATAAAACATTAATAAAAAGAATCTGCCACATCAGCGCCTCCTGACACGCCAGAGCGCCCCCTATCTCCACCCACCCGACATGCCAATCGACCTCTATCTTCGTACCGTCATGCCACATATGCCTTTCTCACACAATACACTGAAATTAATGCTTGGCATGTCGAGGAGGAGATAGCAGGGCCTGCCACTCGCGCTCGGCACTATTAGTGTGCGTGGGCGTGATCGTATGTTCGCTTGCAGTTGAGGATCTTGTGCACGTCGGTGTGTTGCATGTGGCAGCGCTGCGCTGATTTCCCAGGGGCAGGCGATCAAGCACGCCTTGCCGATGTCAAGACAGGAGGTTTTCAAAGAGATGTGACCATTACGGAGACAAACCTGTGGTAGTGTGATGGTATGCACTAGATGGAGTCAAACACGTCATGGCATGACTCACATGGAACACCACGCCGCAAGAGGATAGAAAGGTACTCTAAGCCTAGAATAACAGAAACACAACAGTCATCCATAGATGTGTATTTATAAACTCAATGTATGTCTGTATTGTATAAAGGAAAAAAACAGCCTTGAAGGGCAATGTGCCGCAAAGTGTATAGTTAAAATGCTTACAAAATGCTTCTATGGTTACCAGGCGATTTTGAAATAATGTTTTGCGGGCCTAATATTTAATATGTTATTATTTTGTTATTATTTTGTTTGTGTTTTACTATTTTGTCTAACATTTTCTAAACGTTATAGTTATCTAAATGTAATGCCTTTTTAAAGTTATCGTCTTGCCATGGCTGTGAACTGCTTGGCTAGGAGATGTCCCTCCACACACGAGCTCTAGACAGAACCCTGCACCTTCCTAAACGATGCGTCGCATCACCACCCAGCCATACGGCGAGGATCTTTTCCCAAACCTCCACACCCCCTGCATGAGTTGAGTACGTGATCATGAGGCTTGTGGCCACCATCAACATGGATGGTAGACTTTCGATAAAGAGCTCCCCCCCCCCCCTCCCGGCCGCCACAGGGATGTCTGCTAAGCCTCTTACCTATGGGATTATAGGCAACACTAGGTATTATATAGCTACATTCATCTGGATGATGTGCTATTAACATGTCTGTAATGCGGCCGCAGGACAAGAGGGAAGGGGGCAGGACAGACTATCGGGCGATAGGGCTGTAATTGGTGGGAATGGCTGGCCTCGTTCAATGGATGGGACAGCGCGAAAGACAATAATTGGTAGACACCGTAGAGAGACGGTAAATAAAGCATGCACGTGTGTGTACTGTATATCTGCGTACAGATGGAACTTCCCGTTTGCAAATTCATGGCTCCCTCACTTGAGCCCTTTCCTCATCCCCTAGGTAAGAGTTAGTGTAATTGAAAAAGGCTGTGTTCATCATGCCTGCATATTTGGGGATTCTATTCATCAGATATTCATTATTCCACTGCCCTTTTAATGGACGTTATATTTTCCTATGTAGAGAGTCTCCAAGGGAACAGGCGGTTAGACAGAGATTAGGCCTACCCGAGGACCACACCAGAAAGGCACCACATTTGGCATGCATATTCACAGCAGTCTTCAACAGGGAGGTTTGGAGGAGACAGAAAAGGAGAGACTAGCAAGAGAACAAGACAACAGTGTGTGATCTGGGCTGCTATGGATACCTACCTGTGTAAACCGACGTACGTATCAACTAACAGGGTGGGATTCTGCGAATGAGTAGTATCACATGCTAGAGACTATGAATGCTATGCAGCTTACACCATGACGTACTGCAGGTTTCCCTTTGCCGGCTTTGAAGAGATACGCTGGCGCGTATACAAATTACAGCTCCACATCAAAGCCTGCAGAGTTTTCAGTCTGCCTCCTTCAAGACTGAGGTGTGTTCTCCTTATCTTAGATCTGACTATGTTCATGCAGCTCTTTATGGCACTTGAGTATGAAGCTTCCAGAAGCACTGGGACAGATGGACGGATAGTGCGGCAGGCTGTATTTTAGTTCCCCCACATCACAGGTGTAGCAGACAGAAATCATTTGATGTAATTATTTGGACATCTGGAATTTAAAAATCATACTGTGCGCATCTACGGGTTTCTACAGACTGTAATTATGAATGTTAAAAGGTCTTTTTGGCACAGAATCACTCAAAAATGGTTTCCTCTCTGCAAGTGACGATGTAATTGCCAACTATAAAGGAATAAACGGGGTCTGCGATGATACGGAAACCAGCACTGACAGTGACTGACACATAACACTGAAATGGCACTAGAACAAATTACACTGTCTAGGCCATTTGAAAAAGACAGCGTTTCGCCGGTGGTGAGAACGGTTATCTGTAATAGACTGGATCACAAGAACAGCATTCAGGAAATTAAATATATTTTTGCCATATTCTTAACAGCCTTTAAAAATACCATGGCATGTCTACACATAAGTTATTGAAGTCTGGAGATAGGCGGTGCTTTGACACAAACACAAACACACAAACATAGAGGACTCGAGTTGCAAGTGTTTGTGTGTGTGTGTGTGTGTGTGTGTGTGTGTGCGTGTGTGTGTGTGCGTGGCATGAATCAGAGTGAGTTCTGTGTTGTGCAGGCAGAGGGGCCTTGAGAGAATAGGCTTGTAGCAACAAAAGATTTCAGCAAAGCTCCTAAATACAAAACAGATGCATATTGAATTAGCCCCCAAACTTGACAACAATTTAAGCCCCTTGTTAAAGGCCTTAGCTTAGTTTGGCTGTAGGGGTTAGAGTATTGCCATGAAAGACAGTTAAATAAAACAACCAAATCTATCCAAAGCGAAACTAGCAAAAATGGGTCCCGTTTTAAATAATCAGCCCCCAAACAAATGCTACAATTTGTTTGTTTACTCAAAAGTGGAACTGTTTAGTTTTAAGTAATAGTTAAGATAACCAACACTTGAAATGATGGATGTCATATGCATCTTTTCATATTTAATTGTAAATATAATTTAATAATTTAAAGTAGAGCTACAACAATTAATCGATTAGTTGTCAACTATTAAACTACTATTAAAGAGACAACTATTTTGATAATTGTTTAATCGGTTTGAGTAATTTAAGAAGAAAAAAAAGTCCAAATGCTCTGATTCCAGCTTCTTAAATTTGGATATTTTCTTTCTCCTTTATGACAGTAACTCAATATCTTTGGGGTGTGAAAAAACAAGACATTTGAGGACGTCCCCTTGGGTTTTGGGAATTTGGACATTTTATACACCAAACAACTAATCGATTAATAGAGAAAATAATCAACAGATTAAGGAAGTTGCAGCCCTAATTTAATGGGACCACAGGGACAAAAAAAAATGTATGTGAAAGATTATGTACTGTGACTAAACAGGAAAACTCTTGATAGCACATGAATAACTAATGGGAACATAGCATCATGATACTATGACTACCCAGATGGAAAAGGGAAATATTTTATGACTGACCTGTTGAGAACAAGGCTATACTATTACTTTACGTGACTGTCTAGCACATCTGCTCTGAGACTGAGCCAACCTACTGTAAATAAATTATAATCAACGGCAATCCTGTGATGAAAAAAATATATAGATTAAAAATAGATATAGTATAAGTATATTTATCTCTAGATACAAAAGAGTGGGAACGTCATCGTCGGAGAAGGGTGGCTTGGTAAGAACATACTGTAGTAACACACAAATTTCCCCTGTCCACTGGGCTAAAAAAAATAAAAGCGCTCACTATGTATCTACACTCACCGCAGCCCTTTCCCCCAGGAGATACAATAGGAGAGAGACACTAATAAATATATGGCCCCTGTTATGTTACAGGCAGAGTCACACATAGGATTCTCATCTAACGTGTTTCTAGTTAATTCTAGTTCGAGCCACTGCCACCGCGCGCATCTCAATCGAGCTTTAGAGCATATGGAGCATCAGTTGGTACTGGTGTGCCACCCTTACGCTTAACAAATCACTGCACACGGAGGGAGAATGAAAATGCTGAAATGATCCATTTGAGGGAAGAGAGGTGTTGCGTGGCCAAGGGCTACCAGTTGGACGTCAGATGCCCCGGGGCTGCGGAGGCTCAAGTAGACAGTCTGACAAGCCAGGCTGCAGGGCAGGCAGGTTGGCGGAGTGGCATGCACACGAGCCGCCTTAAGCATGTGAAGGCCCGGGTACAAAACCCTTCATATTGTGTGCCTTCATAGTAAAGCACCACTGGACAAAATCACATTTGATGTAACAAGAATAGGCTATGACACATCCTAATCTCCGGCTGATTCTCGACATGTCGGCTTTGCAGGGGAACGGATTGATAAAACTTTGCGGCAGATGGACAGAATACGACACAAAAGAAAACACTGGGATAAAAATAGTCCCCGCGTGCCTCACGTGGCCATAGGTGACAGCACCCCAGACCCCCCCCCCAACGACTCACCTCACATCAAATTCCACCTGTCCTTGGAATGACTTTCTCTCTATACACTGTGGTTGATGATAGCCCGGAGAAGCAGGCAAGCGGGACAAAGACCAACACGCGCCAGATGAATCGAGTGAGTCACCGTAAAAAATACCCGTAGGAGACAGATGATAGCGCACGCTTGTGTGAGTGACTGCTTCTATATGCAGAGCGTCCTTAGCCCACAGTGTATCGCACTCTGTCTAAGGCAATTATAAACTGATTGCATGGTGTCTCAAAAACAAGCTATCTCTGGCAGGCAGCTTTGGTGAACTCTACAGGCTGTAGATATGCCATAGACAACTGTGACCAAACAATCTAAGCCCAGTTAGCCTATTAGATTATTTAGTTCTCTGCCTGAATAAAATAGGGCAGTTTGTGAATATTTTTCATAGACGAAAAGCCCTCTTTCTGGAAAACAATTGGAGTGACTGCAATTAGACTTTCCAACCATCAGAATCAGTTCCCGAGTTAGTTAAATGTTTAGCAAGATCACATCAAATGGTGCATCCATTGCCAAGGATGTTTTAGTTCTTTAGTAACGTGTAGTAATAATAGTAATGTGACATATAGACTACATCAGTATAATTATATTTTAGTAGAATATTGCCCATCGATACAAATAGCTATAAAGCTACAGTAGCCTACTGTAGTCTCAGTCCTAAAGGAAAAAAACTCAAATCGACCACAGGCAATATCACCACCATGAGTGACTACTAGCCTGTAATACCATTTAGGCTTATCACCTTCAACAATCAAAGGATTTGAGATGTCATTATTTTCCATTGGAGTGACATACCCTGACTTCAAGTTTCACACCCAATCTTTGCATTTCAATCGGGGTCTGGGCTGCAGCCATAGCTTCCAAAATAGCACATTGTGGCACTGGCTCCAAATAGAAATGCAAGCTGCAGATATTTGCAGTCGTTTGAAAGAATGTGTGATTTCCGTAAAGAGCAGACATGTTTTGCCCTAAGATAGAACCTACGTCGGAGTAGTCTACCTAAAACCACGGCACGCACAATACGTTCATTCATTTCAGGGCCCCGTCGTGTGCATCTCTTCCGACGAGCGTGCAGTGGTTTTGGGAATGTTTGGATCAGCTGCATGCCGTGCCGATCTATGAGGGGTTTTAGGCTATCCTTCGCACAACAAGCTAGTGTCTGCTCGATCAAACGTCGTTATAGCGCGCCTGTCTTACCGGCTGCTGTATGTGACGTGCTGTCCCTCTCCCCGGCGGGAGATGATGCTCCTGCTGCTGAACCCCGCGTTTCAAATACTCGTTGCTGCTGCCTTTGTTGTCCGCGACCCGGTCTCTCTTTTCTCTCAGGTTCGAGACCCCGTTTTCTCTCTCTTCACCGGAGTCGAGGCTGCTGAAGTTCCACACTATCAACGTCTGTACCAAAAGCACCGTAAGAGCTGCTATCAGGGCGGACCGCGATCGGCGGGCCAACCTGCGAGCGCATGAGCCGCCAACCATCTTCGCACTGGGTCGTGGAGTGCAGGACTGTCGGCTCGCTGGCTTCGCGCAGCGCGACGGAAGGAATGACTGGGAGAGAGAGGAGGAGGGAGGCTATGTTTTATGGTGACCGTGGCAAGGAGGAGCGTCGAGGAGGAGAGACATAGGGCCACCCTGTGGTGAAAAACGCCGAATAGAGGTTTACAGTATTTTAGGGATAAAGTATAGCTTAGTGACGAGAACGGACCCACTATGTAGCTCACGTGAGAATAAAGACGGCATTTTCATGAATGCGATGGATTTGGATTAGGCCTACCTGCATTTGCCAAATATTCGATTATAGCCTACTTTGAAAATGTTAGGGTGTACAATATCAGCACCATGGACAGAGTAGATAATTTAATAATATGAAGATAATTCAGAGTCATTTGTTTTATCTCTTGCTGAGCTAGGGGGCTTGGGGCCTGCAAGATGCCTAACAAACCTGGTAGATGTATGCTGAACATGCACCTTGGCTCCACTCATGGTAAACTAGACTGAGTTTAAAAATGTCATGACATATTTGGTTCTAGAACAGTATAGGCCTACTGTAGTAGACCCATATTGAAATACAATTTAGGCCTCCCTGTAACCTATGAGTTTACAACGAGAGAGAGAGAGAGAGAGATCCCTTGTGTAGACCCATGTCCACTCAAATAAAGGACTTATATTAACTTAACATATCTCATCATAAATGTATAGACCATGTTATATTATATTAACTGTAATTAGTAGCATTCAGTTAAGAGGGAATTATTACATCGATTCCAAATACCCGTATTATTAGTAGGTCGCTTTAACCATATAGCATTTCTTATGTCTACATTTTCATTAGGCCTATGAATTTCAGCATTTTAATACAGTACTGGCCATCAGATCTTTTGAAAGCTGAAAGCTGAAGACTTTATTTATGAATTGTTGTCATTTATTTGCTCCCCTCAAGCCTAACAGCTTTCTTTAGGCTAGACCTTCAGCCCTTTATTAACTGCCAATCCAAGACCATGGATACTCTGGGACTGAGGATACAAGCTAGTAAAAGAACACACTAATAAGCCCTGTGCCTAACAATGAGAGAACATGTTGACACTCTCAACAAGGCTACATTTGAGGCTCTTTTGGCCTATCGCTAAAAGCAACGAACCATTGAGGTGAGTGAATAAGATTGTAGGCCTGTCGCAGACAGCAGTTATGCTCCCTGACAAATTGATGGCTGGTTAGTTGCTGGATAAAGAGAAAAATAGAATAATTGAGTGAGGAAAACACAAAAATTGGTAGATGTAAATCTTGACGATAGACCCCATTTTGCATATATATCAGCCCATGGCAAGCTGAATAATATGTAATAATATTGCTTGGGCAAGGAATAAAATATTTATTGAATTATTAATTTCAACTTGACATCTAAAGGATTGACAAGCACACAAAACATACTATGCAAAGCGCAAGATTATATTCATAATATTTGGACATTTTTTTAAAAGTATTTATTTAATGTTACATTTACCTCAATTCTGTCAGTCCTTTAGTCAAAGATGTTTTTTCATAAGACATTATACAGTAAAGGTCATCACCCAGACAGGTAGATGTACATGACATAATAGTTTAGTTTGAGTGCATTTCTTTTACACGAGAGAGACAGATAGCTCAAATAATCTGCTGCCCATATTGAATAATTTAATCGGTATTCACATACCACCATGGCTTTCTTAACATTTTTAACTTTTGAATTACAGCAGAAATGATTAACATGACATTTCTTGAGGCAAACAAAGTCAAAGCTAAGATGATAAGCTGCAAAACACAGACAGATAAGTGGTGCACTGAATTCCAAAATGGCTGATGTGTGCTCGCAGACATTCCAAAGATATTTAGGAACAGTACGTATAGATGCTATGTTTAATGCATATTGATCAAATTGGGGGAAGTAAAAGAGTGAGAGATAGAGAGAGAAATGGCTTGTAAGAAAATAGATTTAAAAAGGCAATTTACCTAATAACAGTATTTTTAAAGAAATGCATACATGACTAAAGATAATATGAAAATAACCCCAACAACCACAAGTAATGAATGACCAAAAGGTTCGAGATCCCCTGACTGAGGTAGAGAAGAGAGAAGATGAGGCACAGCTGGATCATTAAAGGTTAAGTGTGTAATATTTCAGAGGCTCTAGTGACAGAAATGCAATATAAGATCCAAAACTATGTTGTCAG